>JAWQFJ010002367.1:82500-124754 GCA_034096865.1 Theodoxus fluviatilis
ACTATATAATCTTTGCTTCTATGCACAGATTATATGACAGCTGTTGTCGAACGTTTTAGATATCAAATCCTCGAGCTCCTGGAGTCCTGCCGTCCATCCTGAAATAACATACCTCACCCCCATAGGGGGGTTGGTGGGTAGCGTTACGTTTGTAAATTTTTGCGACACTCCTGACAATGCTGTCATGCCTAACCCACCCCTGCTTCTACAGGGTGCCAAAAACTGAGAGACAGGTACATAAAAAAGCTTATGTAACAGGGCCGGACCCAGGGGGGGGGGTTCCAGGGGTTCCGGACCCCCCCCCCCCCCCCCCTTAGAAAAAGCATGTACCTTGGTTTGAGTTTTTTTATTTATATTTTTTGTGTGTCTCCAAAAACAATGCTGCTCTTACCCCTCAAAACAAGGCCCAGAATGCACCAGATTGCACAGATTTTAACCGTTTTTCAAAAAATTTCCGGGGGGGCATGCCCCCGGACCCCCCTAGTTTGCGCGCCTGCTTCGCGGGCGCGCGCTCGTGGCTTCGCCACTTCGCTGATTTGTCCCCCCCAACCAAAAAGGAACCCCCCCCCCCACAACTCATTTGGTCCGGCCCTGTGTAACCTTGCCAATAAATATTCTTGCACCCACGCTTATCCAGTGCAGTCTTTATGGCACTGAAACAAAACCGATAATGAGAGAGACAACACCCACCCACCCACCCACCCCCAAAAAAAGTCTCAATGCACTAATGCGGCCTCTGATAATGTTTTCGGTAGGCTGCTCTGCTGCTCGCGTGCAGTCACAGGTGTTCACTGTGTTTCTTGTGAAATACGTCATCAGATTTTGTGCTCATCCGGGATCTGATGCCTGAAGTCTGACGTGTCTGTTGTTGTGGTAGGCTGATCTGTCCAATCGGCCCTTTCCAGCAGCTGACAGTTCCCTGAGGCCGCCTCCTAGCTTCACAGACTGCATCGGTCACCATTTTGCTGTCGCTCAGCATCTGTGAACAGTTTAATACTCGTTGTTGTCTTCACAACATACCAAGGTTAGTAGTGAGAATCGATTTCCAGTGTTGTTTCTTGGGTTTGAACGATCGAAGGACTGCCAACACCAAAATATTCTCGGAAGGATATGTTGCCTTCTCTCTAACAACGTACGTAACAGATTTTCGGCTGTTTGTCGTGACAGAACGCGTAATCAAACCACTCTAAAACACTCTGGAAAGTGGAGACATGTTATTTTATTTGTTCTTTAGGACTGACCTTGGTGATTTTAACCACACTGCGTTAGTGCCTACTGGTTAACCGCTAACTGTATTGAACCATGCGCGCACTTCCGACTTGGAGTTGGAAGTTGGATCGGGCCACCTATAATCTTTGATCGGGCTCACGAAACTGTCTTATTGACTTTTTCTTCTTCTTTTTTTGGGTGGGTGGGGGGGTGGGGCTGGTAATAGAAAGAATCCCAACACAACTGAACTTTTTCTTTTGTTTTATGATATGGCGATTTAAGTTTTGTTTTTAATTTTGTATGAATGCAATGAAAATGTTAGATTTTCCCCATTTTTGTTGTTGTACCATATGACCTCCAGAACTCGTCAAACTGTATGAGATCTGAAACGTCCCTTCTGCATCCCAGACTAATGCTAGAGTACTCATGAAGCTACATCAGTAAAATCATTGCATGCACTGTGGACTAGAAACTATAGATTTTCAGTGATGTGGAATATTTACCACCTTCCTGCTGCTGTGTAGGTAAAATGAGATATTGACAAAAGTTGCAGTTGCAGGTCATGTTTGGAACAGATAAGATGCTGAATTGGGAAAACTTCCACACCACAAGGATACGCTGCAAGAGAGGACAGATGTATTGCATCATTTACCATATAGACTGGAAGGAGCTTGGATAACAAAGAAAATATTTTAATGAATAAAAAGAAAGAGAAAAAATTCAAATGAACAGTAGAGAACAATAATTAATATAGCCTCTACCTGATGCAATAATAAAACAACATTGCAACAAACAGAATGGTGATCCTTGTGACAAATATCAATCTGGTGCCAGGCAACAGCTGCTCCTCAGTTTGAAGAAAAAGTGTCAAAGCAAAGATAAACGCACACAGGCTGAAGTATGACTTTTGTCTCCATGGTGGCTGGCCAATGGCATATGAATGAAGGAATGGCTGGAGTGGCTGGGTGGTGATGATGATGATGATGATAGTGTGTGTGTGTGTTTACGTGCATTTATGTGTGTGTGTGTGTGTGTTTACGTGCATTACGTGCATTTGTGTGTGTGTGTTTGTGTGTGTGTGTGTGTGTGTGTGTGTGTGTGTGTGTGTGTGTGTGTTTATGTGCATTTGTGTGTGTGTGTGTGTGTGTGTGTGTGCATGCACGTTTGTGTATATGTGTCTAAACATGTGGGATTCTGTTCACTTGCACATTTCTGTAAAACTGAAAGCATGACTGCACAAGTATTTCAAAATATTTGTCTAGTATTTTGAACTATTTGATGTTTGTGTGTATTGTTTGCTTTTGTTCCCCCCTTCTCTCTCTCGCCCGCTCGTGCGCGCCATACCCTTTCTTTTTCTCTGCCTTTCTATCCTAACTCCTTTGCAACTGCCCCATTCCTTCTTCATCCCTACTCCACTATTTCCTCATCCCCCACCTCACCCACTCTCACATCTGATAACGAATTCCACATTAAACCTTAGTTTCAATGACATACGTTGGCATAGGATCTGACTGAAAATGTAAGTGTTGCCATCAGAGCATGTGATGTCAGAGATTGATGGTTTTTTCTTGCTCTTGTCAGACTCTCAACATGGCAGATGGTGGATTTGACCCGTGTGAGTGCATTTACAACCATGAAAACGCAATGCAGAGACTTGTCAACTTGGTAAGTAGTTGTAACCGCTTTCCTTGCAACTGTTACTTTCGTACAGTATCATAACCCTGTTGCTTCATTTTGTTGACCCCACAGCTCCAGTCAAATGTAGTTCTTGACATGGAACTAAAGAATCAAAAAGATAGATCAGTTCACCAGCTTTTAAAACTTCTCAGGAAATCACTACCTCTACAAGACTTCATCAGACAAAAAGCTCTTAAAACCTGGCATGCAGGTGCTGGAAAATGACAAGTTTGACCCGTTTTATGAAGTTTTTTTGTTATTTCACATTTCCCCATTTAGTTTGCTTTATGTAAACTGTAATGACATGTAATGATATGGACAAGGAAAGTGGTTTTTTTTTTCTTTTAACCACGCAAACCAAACCAAATACACACCCACCTCACCTACCCACCCCCTAAAAAAAAAATAAAAAAATCAAAGAAATAAGAAATAAAACATTTACAAAATTCCCACCCCACCCCAAACACACACACACACACACACACACACACACACACACACACACACACACACACACACACACACACACACACACACACACACACACACACTCACACACACACACACACACACACACACCAAAACCTCAAAACAGGGAAATGGTTTGCCTTGAGACATTGCAGAGTACAACTACAAACTTTACTCATGAAACAAACTTGTTACATCTACCTGACCATCACTGAACAAATATTGCTGTTGCTGAATTTGGGAAGAAGATGAACCAGGACTTGCTATGTGATGCTTTATTGATGGAGCCTCCATGACAACCAGGGCCTTGGACTATGTGAGAGGGTGTATGGTTGAGTGAGTGACTTGGCCATGCAGAACACCTTGCAACAGTTGTCCTGGCATTGACTGATCAATGACGCTTGTAATATGCAAGCACAGAGTTATATTGCAGGATGTGTGAGAAAGAGAGCATGGACTTCTGCTCCACTGCTAGTCTTAACTACTAGAAATGACAAGATTGCTTTATATTCTTATCACATCCATTCCATCTTCCAAACTGATCGAGTAGCAGGTATTATCAATAATGACTTTGATGAAGGATGAACTTTTTAACATTCATTTTTTATAAATAATGTGAGACTTTTTTCATTGAAATGTTGAACCAAATTCATACTAAAACTGTTTAATAATTTTTTAACATTAATCGTCCCACCAAATGGGCTCAAATCTGGACATATATGGGTGTTTTTTGTGGATTTTGTTTGTGACTTTCTTCTCTGTGGTCCTCACCTGACTTTTCTCTGAGGCAGCCAGAACTGGTTGTGTGTATGTGTGTGAGGGAAGGTGGGTAATATTGATTGCTGGATCTCACTTTCTTTGCTCTGATAAGCCCTTCCCTTTCTACCATCCTTGACCTGTTGTGCACACAGCAAGCCATTGATTTTTCCCAGTTAAGAAGGATGTCGATCGTTGAGTGATGTATGTGCTGCCTATGTCTAATCCTTGTTGGCTGTGAGCTTGACATAAGGATGTTTGTCTTGCTTTTCTTCGATGGATGTGTGATGAAGAAGAAGTCCAGCTTTTCATCACCCTCACAGTGCCATAATGGTGATCATGGCTTTGCTATCACTTTTGTGGAGGAGTGGCAGATTTTCAGAAAGAGGAAGTGAAGGATTAAATGCTGATTAGAAGGGGGGAAAAGTTGTCCAATGATATATCAACCTAAATGGGCTATCTGAGGTCTTAACAGTTGTATGTTGAAATCAGAGATTCAAAAAGTAAGTGTGTGTGTGTGTGTGTGTGTGTGTGTGTGTGTGTGTGTGTGCGCGCATATGAAATTGATACTTTAGTAAGAGAAGTGAAGTTGGGGATGTGTTTATTTGTTTTTTTCTTGCTTTTTATATACTCTTGTCAGTTAAAAAGAAGAAAAAAATTACATAATGGAATATTCTAAGAATAGAAGAGGAAAGCACAGATAATTAATGATCATTTGTGTTTGTTGGGAAATAAGTTCAACTGTGAAAGGTCGATATTACAATTAGTTTAGTCATCTCTCATGAAATATACAGTGCATGCTGATTAATAAACCATTCTTCCTCTGAGGGATCCCAAATTAATATCTGTGATTATTTCTGTCATATCAAAAAGACGGAGTTTGTGTTGTGTCTATCATTTGATCTGCTGTGGCAAATAGGAAAATTGCAGCATATTTTGAGGGAGACTTTTAGTTTTATGATAATTTGTTCATGATTGAGTGCACTAAGTATTTTGCACTGCATAATTTTTTTTTGGATAATGATTGATGTTTGCAATATGAACTTTGTGAACCAAGTAAATACACTTGTTTGAGGTTGCAGACTTTACATTTTAAAAAGTGCATTCTTCTTATTATTTGTTTTCAAGGAACACTGCTGTGAAAATACCCAAGATGTGTCAAAGAAGATGTTCAGATCCAGACATTATGTATATAATGAATTGTATGTGTGTAACATGAATAGAAGTAATATTTTTCTGTTTTCTAATGGCTATTACATTAATGGTTTTATTCTTTCCAGAATGTCGTGTTTGTGCGATATTCTGTCATACAATCAACTGCTGCCTTAACCCTTCAATGCCTATATCTAGTGATGCCTTTCATTTATGTCATGTAATGCAGTGTACCTTTCTTTTTATTTCAGCTGCGAAACTCGCAGAACACCTGCACAGACACAGAATGTCTGACTGACTGTGAGTGAACTTGGTTCATGATATTTTTTTGTTTCTGTCTCTGTAATGTTCTCCAGCTACTAGAATTGACCTCTGGCAATTGTTGTCTTTACATGACATCTTGGCATCTTTACACATCTAATAAATGAGAAACAGAGGCAAGGAGTTTGGAAAATCAGTGGGACTTACAGAAAACGTAGAAAGACATTGGTTTTTTATAGCCACGTATCACCCATATATGACTCTGCACAAGGAAACATGGCTAAAGTCAGAAAATGACCAAATGAGATGTTTCAACTGCAATATTATTTATTCATTCATGCATATTCCAGATTAAAATGGCACGTTCTTAGAGGAAATCTTCAATTATTGCAGTAATGTAAAGCTCAGGAAAGCAAATACATGATGTAGTGCCCTGCTGGTGACTTTTCTCAACATTTGCTTAAAAACTGTTTGGCCGATTTTTGCCTTCTTTCGCATGCACAGTCACATGATATTATATGGGTTGCAAAGCAATTTACACTTCATGCTGTGATAATTTGGTTACTTGTTTTGAATAAGATTTAAAACTGATCATACATGTTGTGGCTATATGTTGAACATTAGTATTATTGTTGTCTGAAATTTGTTCCCAGTGGGTACAGGGTAAGAATAGACTCACCGCGTCTCCCTATGCGATTCGTAAGAGGCAAATAACTAGGTACACCGTGACTTGCTTTGTGTTTACTCTAAACTGTTCTAGTGCTTTTTGTGTTTAATGGCCTTACATAGCCTTCAAAAAATGATAGGCCGTAAAACTCCATCCATCCATCCCATTGGACATGTTAGTTTAGCTGTAAGGTATTTGGACACTGTTTTAGTGTTACATTTCTATTGTGAATTCTACTGACAGTTAAAATGCCTTTTGATTGTATTGATGATGATAATGGTGATCTGGTAGTGGTGGTGGTGGTAGTGATTTATAACTAAAGAAATTACTAGATTGGACTGAAGGCATATTTCCATTTAAATGTTTGCTATTATATTTGTTCAGAGTGTGAAAAGTTTGTAAATGTTGAATGGGAATGCTGAGAGTAATTTCACGAGATCATAATGCCTTAGTGAACGTTGATTCTTTAATGGTGGAGAAGTAAAAAATATCCTTCAAAACCATGATGGATGTGGCTACTGTTGATTAACGTGCCATGTCCCATAATGCAACACACCACCTTTTCTACTGCTTCCATTCTGCTCCTTGCTGTCCATGGAAGATGTGAGCTAGTTCCAGTTTTTCTGCTTGAGCTCTGTGTTTGAAGTCTTGCAACCATGTCAGGCAGGGCAAACAGCTTACCCCCAAGGTCACCATCACTTGACAAACTGGTTTCAGAACATGTCTGTAGAGGGAAACACAGAGAGAGGGCAGCTGATGGTTAGCTGACAGCTAGGTCCTTATGTGGTGGATTGATTGATTGATTGATTGATTGATTGATTGATTGATTGATTGATTGATTGATTGGTCTATTTATCCCTCCAGGTTTACTGGAGGTCCTCACAGCTTTATCTGTCTCTCTCTCTGTGTGTGTGTGTGTCTGTCTGTCCCGACTTAATGGATATCTCAAAAACTACTGGACGGATTTCCTTGACATTTTGCACACTTACTGGAAGTTAGGTCTGATTGAATGGATCAAATTTTCAGAATCGAGGTTTGAAAAGAAAGTGACTTTTTTTACGTTTTGGTGTTGCAAGAAGGCAAGGGACGGAACTCTGTCCCGCTTCAAGGGAAGTTTTGGCATATGTGACGTGATCATTTGACGTCGAATAACCTGACGTAATTTCGAGGAGATTGGACATTGGTGAAGGAGAAAGAAGGATTTTTTTTTATCCCTCCAGGTTTACTGGAGGTCCTCACAGCTTTATTGTTTGTTTGTTTTTAATGCCAAAACCTGGAGGTTAAGCACCAGCGGTTTTTATTGACTCACATGCGAAGCAAAAGTGAGTCTATGTACACACCCGTGTCGTCCGTCCGGGCGTCCGGGCGTCTGGGCGTCCGGGCGTCCGTGAAAAACTTTAACGTTGGATTTTTCTCGGAGACTATTAAGTCTATACACACCCAATTTGGCATGATGGTGTATGATGACAAGGCCTAAAAAAAAATACATAGTGACTTGTCCTTGCTTTAAGGTCAAGGTCGCAGGGGCCATAAATGTTGTCTAAAAAACAGTCATTTTTCACATTTTCCCAATTTTCTCTAAAGTTTTTGAGATTGGATACCTCACCTATATATGGTATATAGGGCAAAGTAAGCCCTATCTTTTGATACCAGTTTGGTTGACATTGCTTCAAGGTCAAGGTCACAGGAGCTCTTCAAAGTTGGATTGTATACATATTTTGAAGTGACCTTGACCCTGAACTATGGAAGATATTTGTTTCAAACTTAATAATTATGTGGGGCACATGTTATACTTTCATCATGAGACACATTTGGTCACATATCATCAAGGTCAAGGTCACTTTGACCCTTATGAAATGTGACCAAAATGGGGTAGTGAACCACTAAAAGTGACCATATCTCATGGTAGAAAGTGCCAATAAGCACCATTGTGCTTCCTATGTCTTGAATTAACAGCTTGTGTTGCATGACCTTTGATGACCTTGACCTTGGGTCAAGGTCACATGTATTTTGGTAGGAAAAATGTGTAAAGCATTTCTTAGTGTATGATGTCATTGGTAGGTTTAGTTGTTTGACCTTGACCTTGAAGGTCACCTGAAGGTCAAGGTCATGTAAAGGTCAAGGTCAAGCATGTGAGTCGTATGGGCTTTGCCCTTCTTGTTTATTTTGATCAATGACCCATCAGACAATTAAAACATACAGATTATGTACATTATCAATTAAAAACAATACTGTGGAGAATAAACTCCTCAAAGCATCACACAACTAAAGGGAAAATGTATGATTGCATAACCATTGTTTCTGTTTATGACTGCTTGTAAATATTTTCTTCTAACACATAGTTAATCAACTTACTGAGTTCACAAAATGTGGGAGTCGTGTGTAAAACCATATGCATGTGATGAGGGAGGGAGGGAGGGAGAGAGAGAGAGAGAGAGAGAGAGAGAGAGAGAGAGAGAGAGAGAGAGAGAGAGAGAGAGAGAGAGAGAGAGAGAGAGAGAGGGAGGGAGGGAGAGAGAGAGAGAGAGAGAGAGAGAGAGAGAGAGAGAGAGAGAGAGAGAGATTTGGGACAGTAAGGGGTGGAGAGAGGGGGTATGAGGCATTGGTGGTGCCTGTTGATGCCATGGTTTACCAGACCACCATTCGTCCACTGCAGTGGGACCTGAAAGTTCCCCAGATGGGGGCTTCAGCACCATGATGATGATGCTGATTGGATGGCTGGTGGTGGCCACAGCCCTCTACTTCCTCCGTCCTCCCAGCCTCCGCAACCAGGGTGACAGCAAGCCTGCTCCAGGAGGGGTGAGTGACTGTAGGCCTGGCCTTGTTGGTGGCAGTCTTTAATTATAGTCCTTTTACTTGCACTGTGCACTCATGCCTTTAAGCTACTGTTGCAAGCAAGGTAATGCTGAGAATTGACTAGAATTTAACCTTAGTAGCATCAATTTCAGCCAATTTTCCCATGGCAGTTGCACTGGCCTACGAAATGTATTGTGGTTCCTTCAAGCACAGCTGGAACCCTGTTCTTCTTCTAGAGTAAAAGACTCAGCCAAAAAATCGCATGTGACCTGAGGCCTCAGCAATTATGAAAGGCCACAAATGTCATTGGGAAGGAAAAACCTTCATAATCTTGTCACTAAATAGATGATTCTTTGGGGTGGCACCCTGGGATCTGCCATTATTTAAAAAAACTTCATTACAAAATGAATAAAGGTGGAAATAGTAGGTGCCAATAAACATGACAGTGGTGGAAAAGGCAAGGTAATGAATCTACAAATGTGGACTTCAATGTAAGATCTATTGGACATGCCTCCAATGAATCTCTCACGAAGTCTTGCTTGACATGAAGTCCAAATCAATCTTTGGAGGTTTGCAAGTTCAGTGTTTGTGGTGCATTTGGTTGAAACAAACTGATGCAATGTTTGCCAGCTGATGATGACTGTAAAATAGGATGTGTCCTTACTGCAAGTGCAGTTGGAATGAGCTGTTGTGGAAGCAGTACCGTTTGGAGTGGCACCATAGCACCACCTCTCCTGATGACCACTCACGCAGTGCTTATAGATCTCTACAGCCAATCAGAAGTGGCAATTTTGTCCAGTTGCTGTGAAAGGTTGGGGGAAAAAGTGGAGTGCAATGTTAAGTGTAGCCATTTCAATTCTCAATGGCAGTGTTGTTTGATGTTTGCTTGGTTTAAATAAAATTAAAAGAATATTGTGGATATATGATAGCAGTCTGACTGCTTCCTCACTATGCTCCAAAACAAAAGCACACGAAAAAACTTTATGTGTTCAAGAGTGCAGCTATGTTGTCAATATTGAGTCATTTGGGTGTGCTCAATCCTGCCAGGAGCCTGCCCTGTGTGTCATATCAAATGCAAACATTTTTCAGACAGCTGTGTAGTCTCCATCAGATGAACTCGTTTTGAATTACATAATGTCCACCATGAATTAGAATTCAAGAAGGCTATAGAATATCTAATTGGCCTGTAAAAGTTTGCCCCAAAACACATGTTATCTGTTATTGTTATGCAGTTTAACTTGTGTGTTCATGCATGTGCTTGTGTGTGTGTGTGTGTGTGTGTGTGTGTGTGTGAGAGAGAGAGAGAGAGAGAGAGAGAGAGAGAGAGAGAGAGAGAGAGAGAGAGAGAGAGAATGAATAAACAAAAACTTGTTTGTATAGGCCATCAGCTCAGTACAAGTACTCAGTATCACGAGCACAAAATAATATCACAGTTCATGATGTAGACTTCCTCCTTCAAAATGCATGGAGTGATAAGGTTCCCACAGATCTTATTCTTTTCCTGTCAGAAGTTGAGAAACACCTCTTCAAACTTAACCCAGTGCTAAAATGTAGGTACCTTATTTGTATATCTTGGTAAGCAGGACACACAAATATAAAATGTGTTTCATCCTCGAATTTTTCATTGCAACTTGGGCTCAACAGCGTAGTTGGCTCACCATATCTGTATACATAGAGTTTGCGTTACTACCCAGATTAAAATAAATGTCCATGAAGACAGGTTTGTCCAGTGTTTGTGTATGTTGGTGAGAGAGAGAGAGAGAGAGAGAGAGAGAGAGAGAGAGAGAGAGAGAGAGAGAGAGAGAGAGAGAGAGAGAGACTGCATATTCATTGATTTCATGACAATAGAATGGCCAGTCAGATTTTCAATGGTTATTCCTATGCTTTGCAGGGTTCTGGTAACAACCCACCACCCCCTACGCCCCCAGTGCATTGAATTATGGAAACTGCTGACCTTTCACCTCGTCCTGACCCCTCACCAAGGCCTGGGTGCTGACTTTCCATCTCACTCTGGTAGTGGCGCCTCCTATGCCTGCGGTGCCGTTTTCAGGCAGAACAAGAATGCTGTCCATTCTCGGCTGACATTTTTTCTTAAAAAAAGGGATGTCCACTTGTTACTTTCAGTCCATGGTGCCATCTCTGATTTTGCATTGTGATCATTTTCTTTAATTTTTTTAATTAGTTGATGATTGATAAGATTTTTTTATAATTCTTTTACCTGAGAAGGACTTAATAAATTTGGAATTTATACAGAACTGTGTTATTGTTGTGACAATGAAGGGACAGAGAATGTCTATTGTTTCAAATCTTTCCTAGTGAAAACTAGTTTGGCTCTTCGAAATGATAATATATGGTTTTTCTAAGTTGTTTTTCTTATCCCCAAATCAAGTATACCTCCTGTTGCACCAATTGTTGAAACGATGAGGGATCTACTTTCCTTGCTTTATTTGTGATGTTTTTTCGTGGTCTGACTGTGATACCATTTTGAAATATACATGTACCAAATGTTCCTATCCATTTATGCCACAATTCTGAGTACCTTGAAGATAATGTGGTAAAGTTTGAGATCTTCCTTTATGCCTAAATGTTTGTGTAATTCTGCAATCGTTACCAATTTGGGATGGGCAGTTTAGGATATTGAAAAAATGATTTTAAACTTAAAGAGGAAGGAAGGATTTTCATTCTATTTTTATTGTGGAGGCAGGTGAAATATTTCAAAGATTCATACCCTTGTCAAACCTGCATGCAGTCTACTTCCCAGATGAAAGAATTTCTTAACAAACTAGACAAATTAACTGCTAGAGCTTGTTCTGTACATGTACTGATGTCACAGAACTTACAACCTATCTTTTCTCTCAAAGCTCTTTTCTGCCTTTGCTTTTGTCATCCATCACTGCACTACCAGAAAGTTTGTCTCTGCACATATGTGTGTGTGTGTGTGTGTGCGCGTGTGTGTGTGTGTGCGCGCATGTGTTTTGCATGAGTATGTCTGTGTGTAGAATGTTTTTAAAGCAGGTGTGCTTGCATGGTTGGGACTGTTAATTTCCAGACTTTAGTCACTGGTTTTCAAAACCATGTAACTGTGATTGCAGCCCTGAGTCATATTCATGTAAAATGAGAATTGTGTGTGAATACAACATTTTCTCTCTGTCTCTCTTTCTGTCTCTATGTCTCTCTCTCTGTCTCTCTCTCTTCTCTCTTTCTGTCTCTCTCTCTCTGTCTGTCTGTCTGTCTGTCTGTCTGTCTGTCTGTCTCTCTCTCTCTCTCTCTCTCTCTCTCTCTCTCTCTCTCTCTCTCTCTCTCTCTCTCTCTCTGCATTGAACTGTTTCCTTTTTTTGAGATAACTTTTGATAAACTTGTTGATAAAGTAACATTTTAATAACTATCAACAAAGTGGTGACTATATGTTGTGATTACAACATTGTCCCTAACGTGGTCCTAAGTGTGGAACAGGAAGACTTGAAATAGCTTAACCCTTTAAGATTTCAATAAACTTCAAAGAAACATGAAAAAGACAGGAATTTCAGGCATCAGCAGGTGCTTGTGGTCATGTAAGGGTTAAGCAAGCCGAACTGTCTCCATTGAACTCCAAGCGGGGCTGAGGCCCATCAGACCGTGCAATCAATGGGGTGGCCTGTTCTTTCTGGGTTTCTTTGTGTTCAGAGAGAGAATGCCAAGTTCTCACCCCTGTGTACGCAAATTCATTAAAGGCTGCTTCAGTTGTTCCCTTGTAGAGTGCAATATGATTGTAGATTTTTTGTGTGGCCATAAAAGTGAATGGCTTGTAGATAACTGCTTCTTGACAATTGCTGCTGAATGCAGTAACCTTATAATGCACTTGATGTTGTGACCAGTTTCTGTATGTTTAAATCTACGATAGAACTTTTTTCAACTGGTACTGCTAATTGCGTAAACATTTTAACCTGTTTGATGCACTCAACCAGTGAAAAAAGACAGAATTTCTGGCACAAAGAAAAGGGTTAGCTATGCATTCAGCATGTTACAGCATCATCAGTCATGTAACTAGCCGTGTGTTCCCAAGACATTAGTTTCAGTTACTGAACTTGTCCTCTGACCAAATTGATTGCCTTTGTGCATTGCTGATTTACTCACATTTATGGTACCTGTAAAACATTTTGTAGATGTTACCATGTATGGACAACTACTCTGAAAGAATCTCTGTTTATTCAGTTGCTGAATGCCCAGGGCAATGAAGAATTTTCCAGAATATATTTGTTTGTTTGGGTGTTGTCTTTGCACAAAGCTCACATGCTGAGTTTCATAGATTGAACCTATGTGGAACTGGAGAAGGGTTTTGTATAGATTCCTCACAAATGCTGTAAACATATTCATGGCAGTTTTTTAATCTATGCAGTGTAGAATCTGCTGCTTATTGTCCTTAAAACTGCACTTAGCGAGACACTTCTGATGATTGATGTCTCCCTCATGTGATGATTATTTTTTTTGTTTGGATCCCAAATAGCCATTGATGTGACAATATCTCATTGTGCCATTAAGGTTGACGGGTGTAGATCATAATGACCAGTTGTCTGCTATCATATGGTCATATTATCATCATTGTGGTAAAGAGCTCTTGCTCCTGTTCATGCTCATGCATGTTAATTGAGCAGATGGGGAAATGTTAATCATCTCGGTCTGGGTGCTGGCATAATTATTGTGTGGTGATGGTAGCAAGATCAGCCATTTTAAGAATTCTTTCTTCAATGGGAAAATGGGTGAAGGTGATAAACTGGACTATGAGATTCACACGAGTTGCACTGCATCCTACTGTCTCAGTAATGTAATGTTAAGAATAAGTTACTGGATGACATGCTGAAGTCACTGGATGACATGCTGGAGAAGTAGCCACATTTTCAAACTCCAAGGTTGGACTTTCTTCGAAAGCTGGCTTGCCTGTAGGTTATATGCCATGGTACATAATGAAAGCTAAAACCTTGTTGCACAACAGTGAGAAAAGGACATTATGTGGCTGCTGTAAGATGAATCTCATATATTCAAGAAAGCAATGAAAATTCCATTGTCTTTTATGTATGAAGGGAAACCATTTAGTCTGTTGTATTGTGGATGTTTCTCAGAATAAAAATTCTTGAAGTCTGAGAAGTTGTTGCTGGGTTCTTGCCTTGTCATTTTTACTTATCCATGTTGCGTTTAAGCATAGTCTAGTTCATGAAAATAGCAATTTTCAGACATTGATTTGCCTGAGCAGTTCAGGAACTTGCTTTGCACCTGGCCATTTCAGGTATCCAGAATCTTGTAGTTGCATGTCATCACAGACCTCTCTCTTCCCATCCAGCTATGGAGTTGCTTTTCTCTTCTCTTTTTTTTACATGCAGTGCATATTTAAGCTGGAAAACATGAAAGAAGATGCTGTTGTACCTTTTGGGGAGCATCAAAGCTGAATACTGATGGACTACTGATCCTATGGGCATTTCATTTTTCGAGTGAGTGTTCAACCCTTGCAACGTGGAAAAGGAGATTTATGACATTTTGTCCTAAATAAGAAGTTCTCCCACAGATGAAATGATTACTACTGATACTGACCAGTTTAAATATCGGCGTTTTCATATCATGATCTAAATACGAGTGCACGGTTATTTCCCCCCCCCCCCCCCCCCCCCATGTTTTCGCCGATTGGCTGTTGAATTCGGCAACGAACGTGAAAATTTTGGATGTAGTAGGTCTTTATGCGTGTGATGGCCAGACACAGGTTCACCAGGGTCAAGCTAAAAATAGTTTGGCAGCCTCATAGCAGCCTCCATTTGATGTAGGACAAGAATTGGAATGCATCATTATAGTGTAAGAGTATGCGCATGACAGTACTTTCTGCATGGTGAATAAAGATCTGTCGATGGTGGTAAAAAAATTGCATCACAGCATGAATTATACCTAATAGTAGAGCGCACTTCGGCGCCACTACAATTATTATCGAACAATTCAACAGCCTTCATTCCCTCATCTGACTGGACCGAAGCATGTCTTTGACTGGACTCAGAACTAATGATTATAGCATCTCCATCTCCAGCATGCAGGCAAAGACCCTCTACAATAAGATGGTTCATCCAGCACTCGGCCTATATAAAACATGATGACGGAGCCGACCGAGACGCCCCAAGCGGCAACCGTGACGCTCGAGTCAAGGGAGACAATCTTCCACATACCAAAGACATTGTAGAGGGTCTTTGCACATACCGCGTGAGCGATGCATGTTGGCAATTAAGCGCTCTTTGCCACTCGTGAACACCAACATCAGTGAAGCGCTCCACTTGTTGAAAGAATGTAACTCTTATGCGCTGCTTGGGTAAATGCTAAGATGGCGGATATGAACGCTCTTTCGCCACGTGAAGCAGTAGTACGTGTTTTGTTTGATGAAATGGCATCAGAAATGGCATCAATAGGAAGTGATGAGCCATATATAGATGCAATTCCTGCCATAATCATGGCAATTGCAACATCAAAAGAGAAGAAGGAGCCACTAGGCACCGCACGAATAGAGGACTACGTTGAGAAAACGGTGCCGACCTACGGTGATGGACTCTTCAGGGCACATTTTCGGATGTGTCGAGCATCGTTTCAGGTTAGTATTTGTTTGGTGCGTTCTGTTATTTTACATTATGTCGGAGATAATATGTGATATATCCGTGTGTGTGTGTGTGTGTGTGTGTGTGTGTGTGTGTGTGTGTGTGTGTGTGTGTACATGTGTGTGTGTGTATACATGTGTGTGTGTGTGTGTGTGACAGTGGAGTGTCTTATATTAAATTGTTATTATATCTGCTGTCTTTGTGCTGTGTTTGTTTAGGATCTTTGGTATAGGTATGCGATAACTACTCATCATACCTGGCCTTGACATAATGTATACAGCAAAGTACATGTATTATTCATTGGTTTTCATTTTTAATATTGTATCAACATTAATGTATAATGCTGTAACATTAAAAACAAGGGAGACCTTCAAATATGGTAGGTAACATGTACCATCAAGTAACAATGACACAACAAAGAAGCATCCGCTCCCGAGTAGCTAAAAAGCTCCTATCTGTATTTTGCTAACCTGCTTTTGTACGGTAGTGAAAGATTTTCTTCTAAACATATGATCCTGGCCATCATAGATGTCGTGTAGTGAATTCCTTCATTATGAAACCATATACAGTGCTTCCCACTTAACCTTAATACAAACCCGATTATCATAAATCCTTGGTTAAGTCAAAGTGATTCTCTGTCCCTGGCCAGCTGCACTTCATTTCAACAAATCTTCCTCGCTTAACAGAAACTCTGAGAAGACGAAACATTTTGATAAATCAAAGCTTTCTGCAGCTTCTGGGACAACACATTCCCCAAGAAACACACCATGACATACACAAATAACATTGAGTATTTCAGTGCTTTGCATTCAGCACCATGACATACACAAATAACAGTGAGTATTTCAGTGCTTTGCATTCAGCACCATGACATACACAAATAACAGTGAGTATTTCAGTGCTTTGCATTCAGCACCATGACGTACACAACTAACATTGAGTATTTCAGTGCTTTGCATTCAGCACCATGACGTACACAAATAACATTGAGTATTTCAGTGCTTTGCATTCAGCACCATGACATACACAACTAACATTGAGTATTTCAGTGCTTTGCATTCAGCACCATGACATACACAAATAACATTGAGTATTTCAGTGCTTTGCAAAGTAAGTCTGTCAACACCATGACATACACAAATAACATTGAGTATTTCAGTGTTTTGCAAAGTAAGTCTGTCAGCACCATGACATACACAAATAACAGTGAGTAGTTCAGTGCTTTGCAAAGTAAGTCTGTCAGCACCATGACATACACAAATAACATTGAGTAGTTCAGTGCTTTGCAAAGTAAGTCTGTCAGCACCATGACATACACAAATAACAGTGAGTAGTTCAATGCTTTGCAAAGTAAGTCTGTCAGCACTGATGATTTGTTTTTATAAATGACATTAATGTACTTGGGTAACTTCTAGTCTGTATTATTTTCTTCTCTGGATTGCATAGTTCACAGCAATTTCCTCAATCTTTGATTCATGATCATGGTAATGGAAATTTTTTTAATGATCGGTCAGTGATTACCTACACCACCAGACATGCAGAGGGCATGTGTGTGTCACTGTGTACACATGTGATATTTCAAAGCTGACTGTATAACTTGAAGTTAAGAATCACAAATTCTCATAGCATTAAGCTAAGGCATTTATAGAAAGATTGTGCAAAGAACTAATAGTCTTCTTTTATGTATGGAGCAACTGTATCATGTGAGCCATTTACTTGCCAGTTATGAAGATGCTGACTTGATTTGCCTTGCTTTCATGATAAGAAAATCATTAACTTAAGTATTCTTGTATGTAATATAATATTAATTGGAAGATTTTGTATGTAAGTATTCCTTTCAAGTCTGTTTGTGGATTGTTCTTGGCCATAGAATTTATTTTGGATGTGTTATGAACCAGAATAAATCAGCAAAAATGCATTTGTTGAACAGTTTACTGGAATTTAGTTTCTGTTGAAGTAATTGAAGTTCCCCCATCAACAACCAATAAGCACAATGAAAAAAAAACAATCACAAGCTGAAAAAAAATCCTATCAAGATAAAGGAAAATGCTAGTTACACTCACACTGAATGAATTCTTTTTCATGCATTACAACATCAGCATATGAACAAATATTTTTTCAATATTGACATTGCAGTTTCTGCATACAATTTTTGTTTGCGAAAATGTTGATGAGTATTAAATTAATGATGCATGTGGAATTTATTATAGTGAATAATAGTGGCCAAAACATTTCATCGCAATGAATAAATGCAACCGATCATAGCAGGAATGAAAAAAAGGTCATAAAGATAAACAAAACTTACAAACACTATGCCGGAAAGCTAGCATAATAAAATGCAAGCACGTAGGTTTTACAAACATGACAGTTGACACATGGCAACTCGCTTTGTGGAGATGAGCATTATTGAAGTTGAAAACTAGTTGTGTAGTTTTCTATTAAATTTGTTGATACAGTGGAGTCCACTTATAGTGAACTCTGTTATTGTGGTTTTCCTGTTATTGTGAACAGTTTTTAATTTGGTTGTCTATTTGCACGTGACCGTGTATCTAGTGCCCAGGCTATTTGCACGTGACCGTATATCAAGTGACCATGCAGGCTGTTTACACGGCAAGTTATTTTCACCGCAAGCAATACGGAAATCATGAAATCTGCATTTTTTTGCTTACAATATCTGTTTGTGTTTCCCTACTACAGTAGATCTATGCAATTCTACCGTAATAAACATAAAATTACACGGCATGAGCCATGACCGTGCTCAGTAAATCCTTCTATCTCGCTACTATCGCAGCGAGCGGCTCGGCCAGCAAAAGTAGGCCTACAGATACTGTGTTTACAGACAGAAGGATTTTTCTTCACCAGCCTTTGTTTAGTTATCGATATTTAATTCAAAAACTTGCAATATAATAATATAATATAATATAATATAAAAGTGATTAATTCTCATTACGATTTCTGTTGTGGGTATGTGGAAGATTGTCTCCCTTGACTCGAGCGTCACGGTTGCCGCTTGGTGGCGCGTGTGATCCTAATTTCGCCGGAAGTGACCGGATGAACCATCTTATTGTAGAGGGTCTTTGACGCAGGTCATCTAGCGGTAACCAAATTGGGTCGTCTCCACTAAACGAAATCGAAATTCCCTCACATCTGTAAAGCGTTTTCAGTAGAATGTTTGGCCAATCCTCTCACTCGCTGTACTGCTTCCTAAAGCGTCCGTGTGTTTCGTCCAATCTCCTCTTTTGCTTCTGATGTATTGATATTTAGATTATGTGGCCAATCGACTGGCTAGCGCGTGCGTGTGTTTGCTATAAGACCAGCAAGGGTAATAATCAATACAATACAATAAAAATGTAGGTCAATTTTAGTAGTCTAAAGTAGCTCGTTTCAATTGTCATCACATTGCATCACATTGCACTACATTGCACATCACTGCTCTACATTGCAGTACAGTACAGTGCACTAAATAGCATTGCATTACACTACATGACATGACATTACTCACACAGCTGTCGAGTTCTCGCGGTCTTGTCGTCAGTGACTCTCTACAACGCAGGAAAGCTCTGTGCAAGTATCGACATACATTTCTGATTACACTTTCTTTCGGGGATGATAACATCTCATTAAAAACTAATCGCTGGTCATGTTCGCATAAAATCCTCAGATATTTTCTCCCAAGGTCAGAGAGAGCAGGGCATTCTAACAAGAAGAGTTTCTCGTCTTCTTCATCTTTCTTGCACAATTGATACACAAAATCGTCATCATTTGTATCGAGCTGGTATCGTCTCTTGTGTACTGATAATTCACTGACTCCCGATCGAAATCGACTCATTGTATCTCTCCATACTTTTCTGTCGATAACCAGGAGATACTTTTCTGTACATCTAGATGTCGTGAGAGTTTGGTAGATCGAATACCTTAAACTTAAAGTTAAACTCTGTATGTCATTAACGCTCCGCCTTCTCCGGTCCTCATCAAAACCATATTTGCAAAGTGTAGCTCATTCTATGAGCCCAGCTGTCTTTATCACATGTCAGCATCATATTGTACACCTTCCGTGAGTATCTGTCTTCTTGCATCGACATTATCTTCAACCAGTACCTGACGCCTCTTATGGTGGCATTTATGGAAAGAGTGTACGGTCTCAAATTCCATAAAGCATAACATTTGGTGTACCTTCACCAACTTTGAGAATTTTTTTCCTTGCATATCTACGAACCGATTCAATGATGCTACAATCACTCAACCCTCACATTTCTACACCATACAGAAGGATGGGAACAATTTGTGCATCAAACACTTTGAAGAAAATGTTGCAGGGAACACCTGATAGCTTTTGCATAATTCTTAAAACCCGTGACACACCAGCTTTTCCTCTTTGAGCAAGGTATCGTAGAGCAATGCTAGTAGAAAGTCTGCTTGTGTACACCAGACCTAGGTACTTGTATTCATTTGTCGCCTTTAGTCTACTAGATCCCATGGACCAATCTTTCATTTTCAGCCAAAAATCTCACACCACGGAAAACCACAACTTTCGACTTTTCAATATTAACAACAAGTCTCAGCTTTTTTTCAGAATCATACAAGCTGTTCAGCTGATTTTGTAGGCCTACAACACTGTCACTGAGTGTCAGACATCAAGACAACATCATCTGCAAATAACAGAAGGAATATATAAGTTACATCCGGCATCAGTTGTAAACCATGTTTGCCATGTTTTGTTACATCTTCAGCAAGCTGGTTTATTCGAATTGAGAAAATTTTCGGGCTCAAATTGCAGCCTGGGAAAGCCGCTGGATGGTATCGAGTAATAGGAGAAATGATCAAATGTGCTCTTCCCCATATCCTGTCGTATCTACACAGGTTGTTTAATTCAATGTGGTCAAAAGGTGAATACCCAAAACTCTGGTCTAAAACGGTGATTATTCCAATTCATAAAAAGGGTAGTACATCTAAGCCCGACAATTTTTGAGGAATTTCTTTTATCAGTGTCATTCGCAAGGTGTTTTCCTCCATTATTGATGAGAGATTGCTCATGTGACTAGAGGACAGAGAAATTATCGTTGAGGTACAAGCTGGCTTCAGGAGAGGGTATTCCACCATAGACAACATGTTTGTTTTTCATGAAAACGTACAAAAATATCTCACTGAAGACGTAAGTTGAACTGCGCTTTTATTGATTTTAAGACAGCGTTTGACACGTTAAGCCTTGTGGGATGTACTGAAATGTATTGGAATGAAGGGCAGATTGCTCAAGATCTTACAATCTATGTACAATTGTGTATCTAGCTGTGTGATGTGCCCAAGTGGATACACAGAGTTCTTTGACTTTTAAGGGGATTAAACAAAGCTCGGATCAGCCAGCAGCTCCTGTACCCATGGTATAAATAAAGTTGTGGAAAGCAGCCACGACTTACCTCATACCTGCGCCTTTCTACCATCAAGCCTCGAGCCTCACAGCTCGTAACCTTACAACCAGCTTCCTCACCACAATTAACCACCACTCCCACCCCCACCCCCAACCCCCACCCCCACTCCATTTTTTTAAATATCGAGAATATTGCTAATGGATAACTTTTACTTTTATAATGGATAACTTTTACTTTTATAATGGATAACTTTTACTTTTATAATGTGTACACAGACCTTTAACCTTCTTCATCCCGGAAGCCCCGCTGTGGCCCGAATAAAATTACCCTTCTCTCCCCTGTGTGTCCCTCTATGTCCTACAGGATACCCTTCAAAAACATGGGGCATGTCTTATATAATAGATTCTTATAAAGCTATTCTTGTTTGTTTTTTATGCCCATTATATGAGCCTCACAGGAAAGGGGAGTATTTTCCGTGTGAGAGAAATATACTGTCATGAAGAATAAAATTAAACTTGTCTGGGGGAAGAAAAAAAAAGTCCACCATGACCTTCCTGAATGAGGTACTATGTCCTCGACCATATGTGTCAGCATGGATTGTGGCCAAGGGGGAGACAACTCTTACTTTTTTTTTCCTCTCGCACTTGCATGAAAATTAGAATGCAGCAGTGCTGTAAATAATAAGTCGGTGGGATTTGGAAAGAAATTGTGGTTGAGTGCCTGCTTGTTTTAATAAATTTTGAGCTATTTTGCTTTTAAAATTTCAAAGCCCATTATCTGAGCTTCACAGGAAATAGGATTATTTTCTATGCAAGAGAAATATCAAGAGCTAGGAGGGGGGAAAAAACTTTGTCCGAGAGAGAGAGAAAAAGTTTTTATAACTTATTTTTCATTTAAGACACCCATTAACTTTTACAAGGTTGCCTCCCTAAACGTAAGGAGGGTCCCCCCCCCCCCCCCCCCCCCCCCCCCCCCGGGTACTAGGTACGTGAAGAGAGTTAACATGTTTGGCCAATCCTCTGGCTCTGCTGCTTTCTAAAGCGTCCGTGTGTTTTGTCCAATCTCCTCTCTCGTCTGTAACCATTATCATTTGAAATATGGGGCCAATAAGCTGGCTAGCACGAACGCGTGCTTGCTGTAATGATCAAGCTGTATGTTCAGTGTATATACATGTACTGTATGCAATTGCTGTATAATGCTGTAAGAACGAAATAATACTACCAGAGACCACTGTTACCATAGCCTTTGGCTGGTACAGGTCACTACCATTTGGCCTTGGGCCAGCAGACAAATTCTGTACCCATGAGATGACTAAAGTTGTGGATAGCAGCTACGACTTGTCTCATACCTGCACCCTGTTATGTCATCAAGCCTCGAACCCCACAGCTCGAACCTTACCATGCATCCTCTCCCATTACCACATAAAATTCCGAAGGCATTAATAATTGGCTATATATGTACAACAGAACTTCCCAGCGCAAGACAAAAGTTTCACTCCTGATCGAAGGACCGCTTTCCGATTTCGATCTCTCGCGTGGTTGTGACACTGACTTCCATTCTATTTGTGAGTGGTCACGTTCGCTGTTGACTGTGCCACATGCATGGCTGATGGAGTGCAATTTGACGCGATGGTATATAGGCTGTGTGTGTGTGTGTGTGTGTGTGTGTGTGTGTGTGTGTGTGTGTGTGTGTGTGTGTGTGTGTGTGTGTGTGTGTGTGTGTGTGTCTGTGTGTGTGCAGGGCTGGCAGTTACCCCTTTCCAGCGGTAAAAAAGACAGAAAACACTCATCTTTGGTACATGGAACGTACGCACTCTGTTGGACAGAGACTGTACAGTGAGATCCCACAGGAAGACAGTCCTTATAGCGAGAAACCACGGGCGGCCAACAGAAGCACTACAAAAAATGTACGTGTCAAGGAGAATTATATGCAAGTTGCTGTGGCAGAGCTGGAAAACAGCGCCCAGTACAGAGCTGGCTGACGTGCAGCAAACTAACAGGGCTGTTAATTGTGATGATAGGGACAAAAAGCCGGTGGTATTAAGGTTCCAGCCGTGAGGGGGGGGGGGGGGGGGGGGGGGCTCGAGGCTTCATGGTAGAAGAGGCGTAGGTATGAGATGAGTTGTAGCTGCTTTCCACAGCTTTATTTACCCATGGGTACAGGCGCTATACTGGCTGGTCCGAGACCTGATGACATGCATGGCCTGGACCAACCCAAGACCGTAGTGGCAGTACGGCCGGTCTCTCTAGACCGTGGTGGCAATATAGTCTCTCTGGCTGTGTGACGTCTCCCCCTTAACAAGGGAATACACGGACCTCACAGGGGCCAGGGTGTAGATTATTTCCCAGATCCTAACCCTGGTTCCTGGGTTGTGCTTCCATTTGGCAGAAAAGAGAGATTACTTAATTTAACTTACTTTGATATGATCGACTTCTTACAGATGTTGCCTCCTTCAGCGTACAGTCTATTGAATGAATCACATGCCGTTGCAAGTAGCTGTCTTACTTGAGGGAAAACATATAGTCAACATGCTACAATTCAGATGCCAGCTAGAGTGGGGAGTGGTTCACTAACCGAGGGTCACGCTAATGTAACGAGTGACTGACAGGGCAGCTGCAATAACAATCAGACCACAGCAGAGGTTCGAGGAGTCCCAGAGCAGTCAGCTAGTCAGCTTGCATTGCACAAAGGATGGTGTGTGTGTGTGTGTGTGTGTGTGTGTGTGTGTGTGTGTGTGTGTGTGTGTGTGTGTTGGATAGAGGTCTGTCTCACAGAGAGGTCTGACACAGGATAGGGGGTGGGAAGAGACAAAGCAGGGATAACTGAATAGAGGATGAACACAGTAGATGTACAATACACTTGGTGATAGGTGCACTCTATCACACTGTCAAGAAGTTTGCAGAGTGCCGTCAAGAAAAGATCCCCACCAACGCCAGGCGCCACAGGAAGGCCTCTGCATCTGCGCCACCATCACCTCCTTCCACTTGTTCCAGTGCTCCACTGTATCAGGATAGAACTGACGAGCCACTCCCGTGCCCACTAACATCATCATCAACTCCGACGGACGGACGGTACATAGGCATAACTCAAATTATCCGAACGTTCCATGATATGATGGAGATGAAATGTGAATTTGTTATGTTAGTCCTATCACTTTATCGCCAAAAGGATTCGTTCTGTCAGTAATTTAATATGGATAGGTCCAATTAAGTAATTGTTGAGTGCCCAGCAGCCTTGCAGGGCTTCGTGCTGATGAGGGAAACATTCATCGAACCGCTCCGGTCGTATGTACTCAGTACTCACTCTTCGGTGTCCTACATTGACACATAATCATGTTTTAAAATGCAACAATCGGAATAAACTGCTGATGTATTCTTTGTAAAACTTTCAGAAACTAGTACTGTTCAGTGCTTACGCTTTCTTTTTATCCGTAGGTTTCATTTATCCTATTTTTTTAAAAACAGCGTTTTCCATGCGACTCGATTTTGTGTGTGACTTAATTGCGTGTTGTGCCGCCTGTGGGTAGTTCGACAGTCGCGTTCGTAATGTGTGACTAGCTATATATCTTGGTAAGCTCTGTACGTTATGTCCGAGTTCATTGACTGTGTATCCATGTGAATGAAATTATTGATCTATCATCATATGTTCATCTCATGAATAATATGTTGAACTTGTGAATTATTTTTGGTATATTTTATTGTGTTTTCTTTGTACAATAAGTAAATTATCTGATTTAGTTTCTGTAACCTTCAGTTGTGAAATATTGTAACTTGCTGTGAAGCACGAGTGAATTTCCTCAATGATGAATAAAGGTTGTCTGTCTGTCTGTCAGCTGTAGTAGCAGTCTTATCTCACCAATCAGGACGAAAATCTAGTCTGAAGCTGTATCCTTTAGGGGCAGGCCCTATATAGCAGCCAAAGAAGCAACAAGACTGAGATGACACAGAACCACAGTGCCTAAACTGACATCTACCAAAGGAAAAAGGCAACTCCCATATATATATATATATATATATATATATATATATATATATATATATATATATATAGAGAGAGAGAGAGAGAGAGAGAGAGAGAGAGAGAGAGAGAGAGAGAGAGAGAGACTGAAGACATTCAGCAACCATTCATAAAAAGGAGCTGATGGCATTTCCCCTCGAGTGCTCAAACAGTGCGCATCAGAACTGTCATCTTCACCTCTCTGTTCAATCGGTCCCTCCAGTCTGGGACAGTGCCTGTACTGTGGAAGACTGCCAGTCTGGGACTGTGCCTGTACTGTGGAAGACTGCCAGTCTGGGACTGCGCCTGTACTGTGGAAGACTGCCAGTCTGGGACTGCGCCTGTACTGTGGAAGACTGCCAGTCTGGGACTGTGCCTGTACTGTGGAAGACTGCCAGTCTGGGACTGTGCCTGTACTGTGGAAGACTGCCAGTCTGGGACTGCGCCTGTACCGTGGAAGACTGCCAGTCTGGGACTGTGCCTGTACTGTGGAAGACTGTCAGCATCCTACCCATACCAAAGAAGAGCAATGTCACCGCCCTCAATGACTTTCGTCCAGTAGCACTCACTCCAACCGTGTCCAAGTGTCCAGAGAAACTTGTCCTGAAATGCCTCATGCCTCACATCAAACAACACCTTGACAGGCACCAGTTTGCTTTCTGCGAGAAGAGGGGACAACGCTATCATCTGCCTGCTGCTGTCTGTTCTCACCTACCTGGATGGGCCTACAACCTATGTGAGAATCCTGTTTGTGGACTACAGCTCTGCTTTTAACACCATCAGACCACCACTCCTATCCAAACAATTGCAGGAAATGAATATCCCACCCTCCCTGTGTCAATGGATCAGGAACTTCCCAGCAGACCGTCGCCATTATGAGACAGTCGATGGCCACAAATCCTCGACATCAGTTTTGAACACCGGCGCATCCCAAGGCTGTGTCACTTCACCCATACTCTATAACATCTATACCAATAGCTTCACATCTAGCAACCCCGGTACACTGAGCTAAAAATTCGCAGATGATCTGGCTCTGGTTGGTCTGATAAAGAACTGCGACAAGAGCAACTACCATGAGGAGATAGCCACATTAGGGTCATGGTGCCAACACCATCACCTCCTCATCAACGTGTCCAAGACAAAAGAAATGGTCCTGGACTTCAGGAATAAGAGCAGCGCTGTTACACCCATCCTCATGAATAGGAAGAAAGTGGAAGTGGTCGACCAGTTCAAATATCTTGGCCTGACACTCCAGTTAAACCTCTCATGGTCACAACATTGTTTGGAGACTGTAAGAAAGTGTCAGCAGAGATCTTCTTCCTCCGACACCTGAAAAAGTTTGATGTGAACAGCTCCATCTTGACATCCTTCTACAAAGCTACCATTGAGAGCATTCTCTCCTCTCAACTGCCAATTCAAAGCTCTTCCGCCCAGCAAACGATTCCAGTCCGTCAGCACCAAGACTGAAAGACACTGGAAATCCTTCCTCCCTCAAGCAGTTGCTGTTGAATCAACGACAGCGCAGCCTGTAGCACTGCTTCTGTGTGTGTGATAATGTGTGTGTGTGCACATACAAAGATTTGCTCAGTCCTCTCCGAAATGTGTTTTGTATATGTATGCGTGTGCATGTATGTGCGTGTTCATGTGCGCGCACGCATATCCTTTGCAATTGGGTGCTTAACTTTTATTCGGCACTGTCACTCATCAACTTTTTACCTCAGAGAGCTTTGTGTACATACTACTTATTCACACATCCTCCTAATGTCATAAACTTTTGTCCTCTGTACATATTGTCACACATTTTTAAAACTCCCTCTGCATGTATTTTGTATTTTATCATGTGTACAAGGGAACTGCAAAGCAATTTTCCTATCATGAAAGCTTAAATAAAGTATTGTATTGTACAACATGTACTTTCAGAAAATCTCTATTTAATCTTATCTTGCTCACCAAAGGCGACATGTACTACACTGACTACATCATCCCCAAGTTCATTCATGCACATCAATAACTGGTCAACGCAGGCTGAGTGAAGAAACAGATCATTTATTGCAATCATCACATTTTCTGTCACAGATGCATGCTGACAGTGCAGTTTTGTGCATGCAAGTATACATATGAGATATTTCTGCTTCAGGCAGCACAGATGTTTACTGACCATCACATCTACTGCCGTTATACATCCTGCTCCATTTGTTCCCTGGCATAATGTCAGGGTACTTATTTGGGCGACTGAAATCTTCCACATCTGCCACTTGAGATTCATTGCATGAAAATACACTGTCAATGCAATGAACGTTTTTCTTATCATCTCCTTGTTCTTCTTCAAGTAAACACATCAATCTATTCATTACCACCAACAAATATCTTAGAAGAACACTGGTGAAGATGATCCAAACCATAAGAAATTCAGTAGTGTTCAGGTTAGCAAACATCTCATGTGAAATGGGAAAGATATTCGCCCAAGTTGACAGAAGCTGCACAATTATAACTTAAACTATTATCTGAAATTCTGTTAACTGCTTATTTCTCTTCACCATCATTGATTCTGTCACATGGCTTTTTTATTTTCTTCTTTTCTAACAGGATGTTTTTAATAATGCCATCCATGCACAGAAGAATTTTTGTGACAAGACTGTCAAGCAACCATACTACTCAAACACAATGACACATGCATACTTGCACTAACACACATAAACTTACACATGAACCTTTAAACCTAACTGCCAACAGTCTACAGAATAAATTGTACCAGCTGTTTCAAGATGAAAGATGAGTGTATACTGAACACCACTGAGGCCTAGGGACTTGCACAGATTTCAGTGCCTCACTGGTCTTGTCTGTTGTATTTCAATACAGTCCAGTTTCTGTATATCATCCAAGATCCTGTTATAAGTTTTATTTCACATTTCTCCCTAAAAATTCATGGCAGTTTCAAATTTGACACAATCATCTCTAATGTGGTCAAGGGGGAGACAACTCGGCCTTTTTTCTTCTCTCACTTGCACACGTTTAGAGGGTAGCTGTGCTGAAGAAAAGTATGTCATTTAAGAGACCTAGCACTCTATAGCGCTCGATGGTGCTCGATTCTTGAACGGCTTGCTAGATGAAACAGGGAACTTGATCTAAGTTTGCATTTGATATGAAAGTGTACAAGGAGACCTTGTACCATTTCCTACATCCAGTGCACATCGGACACAGAAATCTGACAGCCAGTGCCCATTTTCAAAGAATCGAAATCCTGGAGTTAAAAACTCCTTTGTTCCTCTTATTCAAACCCATGTCAACAATCCACATCAGACATGGGGACCATTGCTTGCCACTTTTCCCCCATCGCAGTTTATGTCACTGCTGTTGCAACTGATCAGCACCACTGCTGCTGTTCTCATTGCTGTTATGACTGGAGTTGTCATTGGAGTTGGCATCGGTCTCACTGGTCGCTGTCATCGGTGCTTGCTGCATGCTGGCTGGAATTATTTTCATCAGCTACTTCAGTCTCCTCTTTTCCATTCACTTCTTCCTCCTCCTCTGATTCATTAGACTCCTCCGAACCTGCAAAATACAATGAATGAGCCATGATGAGAAGACACAGTATAACGTTACTGGCAGTACAAGAAAGAGAAAAATGTGAGGGTGCTAATGTTACTTAGCAATGCATCGTCCATAACTGAGTCTCAAACTGCCTCACTTGTTAACTCTTCATCTTCAAATTACATTACTGGCACATGATGAACACAGAAACAAAGAGACATCAAGGAACAAGGCAGAGTAGGAGAGGTGCTTGTGGCATTTCAAAGACTTCTCAGATAGAAAGGCCAAAGGAACTGCTATGCAAACTGCACCAATCCTCTATTTTCTGAGTTACTGTACTATCAAGGAAGTTTGAGAATGGGTTGACCTTCAGATATAATCTTTGATTGATATTTCAATTGCTTTTGTTCATGATTTACAATACCTTAATGTCTCAAATGAGGAATGTTTCCTTGATTCCATAAAGCTTCAACTTTAAATACACTCGAAACAAAAGTCGAATACATGACATACACAGCCTTAAAAAAGGCTCATTTTCTCTTTAAACAAGAAGGGCAAAGCCCATACGACTCACATGCTTGACCTTGACCTTTACATGACCTTGACCTTTACATGACCTGACCTTCAAGTGACCTTCAAGGTCAAGGTCAAACAACTAAACCTAGCAATGACATCATGCACTAGGAACTGCTTTACACATTTTCCCTACCAAATTCCACGTGACCTTGACCCAAGGTCAAGGTCATCCAAGGTCACGCAACACAAAGCTGTTAATTCAAGACATAGGAAGCACAATGATGCTTATTGGCACTTTCTACCATGAGATATGGTCACTTTTAGTGATTCACTACCCCATTTTGGTCACATTTCATAAGGGTCAAAGTGACCTTGACGATATGTGACCAAATGTGTCTCATGATGAAAGTATAACAAGTGCCCCACATAATTATTAAGTTTGAAACAGTTATCTTATATAGTTCAGGGTCAAGATCACTTTAAAACATGTATACAATCCAACTTTGAAGAGCTCCTGTGACCTTGACCTTGAAGCAAGGTCAACTAAACTGGTATCAAAAGATAGGGATTACTTTGCCCTATACACCATATATAGGTGAGGTATCCAATCTCAAAAACTTCAGAGAAAATTGAGAAAATGTGAAAAATGGCTGTTTTTTAGACAACATTTATGGCCCCTGCGACCTTGACCTTGAAGCAATGTCAAGTCACTATGTATGTTTTTTGAGGCCTTGTCATCATACACCATCATGCCAAATTGGGTGTTGATAGACTTAATAGTCTCCGAGAAAAATCCTACGTTAAAGTTTTTCACGGACGCTCGGACGCCCGGACGCCCGACACGGGTGAGTACATAGACTCACTTTTGCTTCGCATGTGAGTCAAAAACAACAACAAATTACCTGATTGCTTTTTCTGGTTGTCCTTTTTCATCCTTTTCAGCTTTGAATTTGCCTTTTTCTTCAATCTGCAAACACAATCATTTGGAGGAAAATATTTAAAAAGTCAAATATATGTAATGACATAGTAATTTTCATAACAAGCAACATGCTAATGGAATTAAGTGTCTATCTTTTCCTGCATAACACTCCATTGAAAAGAGTTGGCAACAAGGCATTCTTTTAAAGTTGTTGTATTAACAAATATTGAAGAACAGCACATTTTTGGGGGGTGTAAACAGCCTTCTTCAACCCCATCCATTATTCACACTTAACTCTCTTCACATCAGTATCCCAGGAAAAAAAACACCCACCCCAAACCCAACCCTGTAAAATTTAATGGGTACCTTAATAAGTAGGAATCAAATAATAAGAACTTTTTTTTCTTTTCAGACAAATGTTATTTTCTTCTTCATGATATTTCTCCCGCATAGAAAATAATCATCTTTCCTGTGAGGCTCTGATCATAATGGGCATAAAAATGTTAAAATACAAAATAGCTCAGAATCTATTAACACAAACAGGCCCTCAGCCCCAATTCCCTCCCGAAATCCCTCGGACATCTTATCTACAGCCCAGCTACGCTCATGCAAGTGAGATAAGAACTGAGTTGTCTCCCCCTTGACCACAATCAAGCCGTGCGTTCAAGAGGCCTACCGGTATAGACCGGTAGATACCGTTCGACTCTTGAACAACTTCGTACAGCTACTGGTATCGACCGGTAGATACCGCGCCGAAACGCTGTTGCGCCTGTTTAACAAAATGGCTGCCTTCGGGGAAAGGAAGAAAGTCGCCATCACAAATATGCGATGTGGCACGCATTTCGACCTTTGATTATTACCCAGCCTATGCGTGACATTACAAGAAGTTAGGCTGATATTGCATTTTTCTTTTTTAAGGAATAACTGCTCTGAAATAATTACCGGGCAAGATGTGAGCAATCATTTCCACGACAGATGGTGAAACAATTTCAAGAGAAGCAACTTTTATAGCTTACATTAGCCCTTAGTTTATTGTGTAACCTCCCTTGAAGTGAGCATCAAAATATTCTTGCTTACACCAAGTCAGCACTGCCGTTTTGACATAAATTTTGATTCGAGCGATGCCGAGCCTTCATGCACAGCTACAGCTTAATGTATTTCATCAGCTTCCACAAGGAACGAGCAGTCTGCAGCTGCTGGTTTACTCATTTGGTTGAGAAGCGCAATCAGCGACAGTTCGGTCATAACGAGTCATTCAAGAGTGCACATTGGTGGCTCGGCTACCGGTCGGCTACCGGTAGGCCTTCTTGAACGCAGGGCATGCTGACCCATATGGTCTAGGACACAGTAGCTCATTAAGGAAGATTATGGTGGACAATTCCCCCCCCCCTGAGAAGTTTAATTTTCTTCTTCATGACAACATATTTCTTTCACAAAGAAAATACTCACCTTTCCTGTGAGGATAATACAAGAATAACTAAGAATCTAGTAAAACATACAGACCCCCAACCCCTATTCCCTTCCCAAAACCCTCCTACACTTGTAAGAAGGGTATCCTGCAGATCATAGCAGGATGTGCAGGGTAGAGAAGGGCCTTTTTTATTCAGGACACTATGGGACTTCCAAGGTGGAGAGGGTTAAGTAGAGTCATTATGTCAGGAAGTGTTGGGTGGACATTTTCTTGAAGCAATGGCCAGTTAACTCTTAAGGTCCTGAAAGTCACCGACAACCCTGCACTCCTCTCATGAAAGATCTCCACTGGCTGCCTGTTTCTGAACGTATCAAGTATAAGACTGCATGTCTCTGTGTCACGTTCAGAAATCCATGGTGTTTAATTTGGATGAAATTCTGTACGTGAATACTTGTATAATTTGTGGTATTCTGAATTTTGTTCTGTACTTGGACTGTTTGCGCCTTTCGGCAATGAATTCTAAAGGTTTGGGACAACGTCATGTTTTGGAGAGGGAATGACGTCAACGCAGGTTGCTTGAGAAAAAAACGTCACTACTGATCGAGTGGAAGGAGAGATTGGAAGGTTCGAGGAAGCCGAGGACGTTGGACCAGAGGCCAAGAAAGATGAAGAAGAAGAAGAAGATGATTGACTAAGAAGAAGAGGAGAAGACGATTGATGAAGAGGAAGCAGAAGAATAGGACGAAGAAGGATAGCAGCACCGTCCGGCTACCATACCGACGCCTGTATCCGAGAAGAAGAAGACGATTGAAGAAGACGGTTGAAGAAGAAGAAGAGAAATAGAGGAAGCAGAAGAAGAGGACGAAGAAGGATAGCAGCACCGTCAGGCCCCCAGACCGACGTTCTGTATCCGTGAAGAAGAAGAAGATTGAAGAGGAGGGGAAGAAGGATAGCAGCACCGTCAGGCCCCCAGACCAACGTTCTGTATCCGTGAAGAAGAAGAAGATTGAAGAGGAGGGGAAGAAGGATAGCAGCACTGTCAGGCCCCCAGACCGACGTTCTGTATCCGTGAAGAAGAAGAAGATTGAAGAAGAAGAAGAGGACGAAGAAGAAGAGGAGGAAGACGATTGAAGAAGAATATTAGGAAGAAGAAGAGGGAGAAGAGGAGAAGGACGTTGGCAGCACCGCCAGGTCATCAGAGAACGACGACTGCATCGGGAGGAGGGGAAGCAGAAAGACTGACGACGGAGTGGATTGGCAAGATGGACAATGAAACGTTGAGTGTTGACACGAGCAAGGATACAGCTGAAGATCCTCTGCAGGATCTCACCACCAAGGTGAAGACGTTTCATTTCATTCTTATTGTACTGTTCTGAACTTGGAGTACACCGGAGAGAGAGAGAGAGAGAGAGAGAGAGAGACGCTATCCCCTGTGGGTTTTTGTGTGTGTTGTTCGTCTTGTCCGGCCGTGTCTGTTTTGGTAATGCGATTGAAATCGCCAGAGAATTGTCTGTTTTGGCAGGGCGATTGAAGTCGCCAGAGATTTTTGTCTGTTTTGGTAGTGCGATTGAAATCGCCAGAGAATTGTCTGTTTTGGCAGGGCGATTGAAGTCGCCAGAGATGTGTCTGTTTTGGTAGTGCGATTGAAATCGCCAGAAATTAATTGAACTACAAAGATTCATGTTTTGTATAATTAAATAATTATATTGTTAACAACTGTTTATTTTTCTTTGGCTGAATCTGAGAGAGAAATATAACGGTTGTAACATCAAGCAACCCCAAGACGGTTGTGACATCTGGTGACCCCAAAGACTAGGTTCTGACATATTGGTGACACCGATTTTCTCCAGCGTTCAAAAGCTGTGACATCTGGTGACCCCGACTATTTCATGCTTACTTTTGATGTCGGAGTTTTGAGGTTGCGAAATTTTTGGTCAAGTTTTGCCTCGAAGGCTGAGTAATTGTTCAATGTGAGTTTGTGTTGTTGTGACAGTTGTGTATTTGAATGCCGCCATCCCGCCCTGTTCATTATCTCTAGGTTTGTTCCTTGTTGATAATTTCTATCATGTCGGAGGAAGATAGCAGGGAGAGTTCTATGATGAAGACTGAGGAGATGGATGAGGCGCAGCTGTTCGAGTTTTACTTACAGATAGCAGAGAAAATTAAGATGCGGGGCGATAGATTAGCAGACTTTATTTCTGGTCATGTTGAGAAAGAGTTGCTGCGTCGAGAACAAACAAAAGAGAGACAATCAAGATTGGAGATGGAAGGGAAGCAAATGGAAGAAAGAATGGCTTTAGAGGAAAAGAAATTGGAGCATGCAAAATGGGAACTGCAAGAAAGGTTAAAAGCAAACCCAAACTATCAGGAGCATGCAAAGTCTAGCTACAAACCTACACTTCCCAAATTACCACTCTTCAAGGAGGGAAAAGATGACATTGATGCTTTTCTCTTCAGATTTGAGAATCATGCTAGGGCAGCTGGTTGGGTTCAGTCGCAGTGGGCAGCGTGTGTGGCAACATTGCTAGAGGGGTCTGCGTTGTCTACATACCATTGTTTGGCTGCTTCGGGTGCTCTGGACTACGAGACCTTGAAGAAGAACCTGCTGGTAAAGTTTCGATGTACTGCTGAAGGTTTTAGAGAACGGTTCCGAGCTGCTAGACCAGTGAGTGAGGAAGGCTTCAGTGCATTTGAGATCAAGCTGAGGCATTTGCTTGATCGTTGGTTAGACCTGTCGGAAACTCAGAAAACCTTTGATGCTGTTTGTGAGAGAATGCTGTGTGAACAGTTCCTGAACAGTGTTTCGAAGGACCTGGCCACGTCACTGGGAGAACGCTTAGACGTATCAACTACGAAGCTGAAGGGCCTTGTTGAGGCTTCGGATCGGTACAGAATGGCTCATCCAGACAAAAACCTGGCTAGAAAGCCAGAGACAACTGTACTGGGTAGTGTTGGCGTAGGAGATAGGCACAAGGAGTCATTCAACTTGAGAGGGTTTTCCCAAAATCGGGGTTTTTATAGAGGTCATGGTGAGGGCAGGGGATTTCCCACGGGTCAGCAAGGGAGGCAGGAAAACTCAAGACAGCCACAAAAATCAAATCAAAATGTTCCTGACAAGAAACATTACATCCCTTTCTCAGGTGAATGTCATAACTGCAAACAGAAAGGACACAAGGCGAAGGATTGCTGGTCCAGAAAGAGCACTGGGTGGTCACCTCAAGGTCAGTTGAGAGGTCAGTCAAACTCGGGTCAGTTTGGATCTTCAGCGCTGAGTCTTTTGTCAGCTTCAGGATCTATCTTACCAGTTGTTCAGGGTTCAGTCAACGGCAAACCAGCGAAGATTCTTCGTGATACTGGTGCTACTTGTGCTGGAGTTAAGAGGGCACTGGTGCAACCAGATCAGTTCACAGGTCAAGAACAACGGGTTACTCTGTTTGAAGGTGCAGAGGATGTTTTTCCGTTGGCTTCTGTTTGGGTTGACTCACCGTTCTACACAGGGCAGCTTTTGTGCGTGGTCATTGATAACCCATTTGCTGACATTATTCTGGGAAATGTCGATGGTGTTATTCCTTCTGTAGCACAGATGATGGACATGGTGCAGAAAGCTGGAAGTTTGAGGAGGCAGAGGGGTGAGACTGCAAATGTCTTGACACGGGCTCAGACGAAACGGGGTATGCCGGACACAGGGCGATTTATTCGTCGGGGGCCGAGGCTGAGACCGCAGGGACCACGGATACCCATCGCTGATGCCATACGAATGGGACGGTTCCCTGATGGTCAGACGGTACCAGCGGTTGCTCGGCAACAGAGACGCATGGAGGCCGAGGATCGCCGAGAGCGGGAGACTGAGGCGAGGGACATCACGGCACGCCACGCCATTGAGTACGAGGAGAAGTCGATGCTGATTGAAAAGAATCTGGGCCTGCAGGCTGACCTGAGCAAGGCCGTCGTGGACTACGAGAGGCTGAGGCGTGAAGCTGCCGCCCGCCAGGAACAGGACCATGCCAACATCCTGAACCTTCAGTCCCAGCTCAAGGACTGCCGCCAGCAGTTCGAGGAGACCACAGAGGCCCACAAGAGGGAGGTCAAGATCCTGAATGCCAACATCCGGGACGTGGCACGCCAGCAAGATGCAGTCCTGCGGGAGCTGGCAGAGCTAAAGACACAGCTGAAGCTGGTAGAGGAGACCCGTGATGTCATCCGCCGTGACCTCATCGAGGTCAACCGCCTGGTCGCAGACGACAAGCAGAGGATGAATGTGCTGGAGGAGCAGAAGGCTGGCGTGGTGAAAGAGGCTGGGGAGCTGCGTGCCAACCTGCGTGAGGTGGAGAAGGCGCGCTTGGACGCACGTCGTGAGCTGCGGGAGCTGAGGCACCAGGTGAAGATGCTGGAGAAGCTGACCAAGGAGAGGCAGCAGATGGAATACACGCTGGCAGCTGCTGAGGCCCGCATCCAGGAGCAGAGTGAGTCCCACAAGCATCAAACTGCACGCCTGGAGTCTGACCTGGCAGCCAGACAGGCCGCGCTGGATGCTGCTCAACGGGAGGCCAAGCAGAGCAGCGAGATGGACCAGGAGATTGCTGACTATGAGGGGACTGTGATGACGCTCAACAATCAGGTAGCTACAAAGGAGACGGATATCCAGAGGCTGGAGGAACGCAACAAAGCCCTGCAGGAGCAAGCAGACGGCGTTGAGGAGCAGGCAACAGTGAAAACAGAGATGGAGGCGTTGCAGCAGGGTGCCAGGGAGAAGAAGCTAAAGAGCCTGGAGACTGCCAGACAGGAGGCCGAGGATGCCGGGTGCGAGCGGCAGGCAGAAAAACGGAAGCTGGAGAAGCGTGTTGCACAGCTGGAGGTGGGAGGCGTGTCCCCGGCTGACTTTGCATCCAGCAACTCCGTCCCTGTCAAGGCCAAGGAGGCCAAGGCAGGCGGTGATGATAATGACGAATTCGACCTGTTCAGAGACGAGGCTGATGAGGAGGAGTCTCGTGGCGCTAGGGACACTACATCAATGAAGCGCTTGGAAAGTCTTGAGAAAGAGTACAGGAGCCTGAAGAAGACTCAGGATGACCTGAAGAAGTTGGTGGAAGAAGTACGAAGAAGAAGAAGACGGTGGTAGAAGCACTTCTTTGTGCTGACTCTGATGCTGTGCCAACCGGACAAATAACTTTCGCAGAGGGAGACGCAGAGAGAGAGAGAGAGAGAAAAGAAAAAAAGTTTCAGCGTGCAAATTTCTTGTCGGCTGATTATACTTGGATATGCACTATTTTAACCAGGAGCGTGTCATATTTTAACATTGAGTTTTTGGGCTGTCGTTGCATTGTGGTGGATTTCTTAATTCTTTGTGTAAAGAAGCTTCATAGTTTGGCATTATTTGGTGTGTGTACCTATAATGACAGATATAAATATTATTGGTTGTTTTCTCTTCTCAGTCCTGAAAGATTGATGAGTGAATTTTTTGGGAGCAATTATTTCTGCAATAGTGAGTGGTAACTGTGATTTCGTACTGAGAGAATTGCTTCTACTGTTCGGAATGCCACAGCCATTTTTAGTACAAGCGTATCATTCTGTTATATCAAAATGGGAGACAGGAGACTATTGTCAAAAAAAAGACAAATTGGCATTTGTTTTTTTTTTGTTCCCGGGTAAGGGAGGTGTCACGTACAGAAATCCATGGTGTTTAATTTGGATGAAATTCTGTACGTGAATACTTGTATAATTTGTGGTATTCTGAATTTTGTTCTGTACTTGGACTGTTTGCGCCTTTCGGCAATGAATTCTAAAGGTTTGGGACAACGTCATGTTTTGGAGAGGGAATGACGTCAACGCAGGTTGCTTGAGAAAAAAAACGTCACTACTGATCGAGTGGAAGGAGAGATTGGAAGGTTCGAGGAAGCCGAGGACGTTGGACCAGAGGCCAAGAAAGATGAAGAAGAAGAAGATGATTGACTAAGAAGAAGAGGAGAAGACGATTGATGAAGAGGAAGCAGAAGAATAGGACGAAGAAGGATAGCAGCACCGTCCGGCTACCATACCGACGCCTGTATCCGAGAAGAAGAAGACGATTGAAGAAGACGGTTGAAGAAGAAGAAGAGAAATAGAGGAAGCAGAAGAAGAGGACGAAGAAGGATAGCAGCACCGTCAGGCCCCCAGACCGACGTTCTGTATCCGTGAAGAAGAAGAAGATTGAAGAGGAGGGGAAGAAGGATAGCAGCACCGTCAGGCCCCCAGACCGACGTTCTGTATCCGTGAAGAAGAAGAAGATTGAAGAGGAGGGGAAGAAGGATAGCAGCACCGTCAGGCCCCCAGACCGACGTTCTGTATCCGTGAAGAAGAAGAAGATTGAAGAAGAAGAAGAGGACGAAGAAGAAGAGGAGGAAGACGATTGAAGAAGAATATTAGGAAGAAGAAGAGGGAGAAGAGGAGAAGGACGTTGGCAGCACCGCCAGGTCATCAGAGAACGACGACTGCATCGGGAGGAGGGGAAGCAGAAAGACTGACGACGGAGTGGATTGGCAAGATGGACAATGAAACGTTGAGTGTTGACACGAGCAAGGATACAGCTGAAGATCCTCTGCAGGATCTCACCACCAAGGTGAAGACGTTTCATTTCATTCTTATTGTACTGTTCTGAACTTGGAGTACACCGGAGAGAGAGAGAGAGAGAGAGAGAGAGACGCTATCCCCTGTGGGTTTTTGTGTGTGTTGTTCGTCTTGTCCGGCCGTGTCTGTTTTGGTAATGTGATTGAAATCGCCAGAGAATTGTCTGTTTTGGCAGGGCGATTGAAGTCGCCAGAGATTTTTGTCTGTTTTGGTAGTGCGATTGAAATCGCCAGAGAATTGTCTGTTTTGGCAGGGCGATTGAAGTCGCCAGAGATGTGTCTGTTTTGGTAGTGCGATTGAAATCGCCAGAAATTAATTGAACTACAAAGATTCATGTTTTGTATAATTAAATAATTATATTGTTAACAACTGTTTATTTTTCTTTGGCTGAATCTGAGAGAGAAATATAACGGTTGTAACATCAAGCAACCCCAAGACGGTTGTGACATCTGGTGACCCCAAAGACTAGGTTCTGACATATTGGTGACACCGATTTTCTCCAGCGTTCAAAAGCTGTGACACTCTGCTACAACATCATCTCTGAATCTGCACCTGCCTATCTCTCTGATCTGGTCTCTCTGTACACCCCTTCTCGCTCACTCCGCTCTTCTGCTGACACTCGACTCCTCCGCCAAGGTCGCTTCAAGCGCAGAACTCATGGCTTTCGCTCTTTCTCATACTATGGCCCTCAACTGTGGAATTCTCTCCCTCACAATATCCGACACTCTATTTCCATCTCCTCCTTCAAATCCAACCTCAAAACCTACCTTTTTCAGCAATATTACTTGTGAATTTGTTAGAATCCTGCCGCCCCCCCCCCCCCCTCCTCTACCCCCACGTACATCTTGACATCTGTGTAAATATTTGTATAGTATATTGTCAGTCTGACTGTGTACATCTGAATGCATGTGTTTGACTATGACTGGATGACTAAATGTATAGACTGTGTGTTGTATGTTTATTTTTGTATATGTATGTATATATGTTACGCGCTTAGAACCTCGGGAAAGGCGCTTTATAAGTATAATAAATTATTATAAGTCATTCATGTGTTTAATTCCCAGTCCTGTAAGGATTATGTAATTTGTGGGGAAAAAAACAGTCAAGTAACAGCCATGTGGGGTGGGCGGCTACGGGTGGTACAGGATTGAGCTTGGTGGGCAGTAATGGGGGTACTGGATCTTAAGAGTTAAACGTAATGACATGTTATCAGTTACGAGATACTCGGTTTATTCTTTACTTCAAGTTAGTGTGCAATCAGCATAGTAACATACATGTTGAGAAGAAGTATGTTAATACTGGTGTGTCTAAAAACTTGACACTAAACCATGTAATAGCCAAACTTGAGTTGCATCCTATCCCCACTGCTGCAAGTGTTCAGACAGATCAAACATTCATTCAGTATAATAGTAATAGACAAGTACAAGGGTGAAATGCGGTCGCTGTGGAGACCTGAGTTTGGATGCTAGGCCGCAACCGTGTATCACAGACAACATTCAGTGCATCTACTTCTATTCATTCATGCGACCAAGGGGGCAGGGCAAATCAGAGAGGTACAATGGAGTGTCCACAAGAGAATAGCTCTTGGCCTTTCTCACTACACACTCACTGCTCTCTCAGTAACCCTTCACAAATGGAAAGAGCTCAGCCAATTCACCCCTTGTCCTACAAAAGTCACTCTGCTCATGTGTCTACAGCAACATCATTCTAGTAAACTAGAGATTTTGCCTACCGGCAAAAGTATCTCTAGCACAGTTCACATCACGTGATGGAAGGTTTTTAGCCAATTTATTCATACGGAGGTCACACGAGAGGCTTGTGGGATAGTCTCGGATAGTCTCGGTCCGAAGACGTATTCATCCGCCAACAATATGGCTGCCCCCAGCTTTACGGATGCTTTAAAAACTATAATGGATGAGTATGATGCCAACATGCCATTGAAAGACATGCAGTTGCGCATTCTGAAGATGCTTTGGGAGGGAGACAATTTCATCATTGCTGCTTTACCGACTGATTTTTCATGTGTGCGGTAGGCTTTTATTGAAAAAGCTACACCAGCAGCAACAACAGATCGGAATGACCGTAAACAGATCGGAATGACCGTAGTTGTGGCCCCGCTGACCGTAATTCAGCGTGACCAAATCGTAAAACTGCGGGAGAAAGGCGTCGATGCTATTCGACTGGACGTCAACGGTCAGTTTCCCGATGGCATTGAGAAGGTAAGAGTTGTTTTTATTTATTTCTGTAATCGTTGAAGTGCTATATCACTATTATCACTATATGATTGTATCAGCAGTGCAGTGCGATGCAGCAGCCGATTGTTTGTCAATTTTTCTCTGCTTAACTTAAGCCTTAACCACTGGAAGTGTGCCGATCGAACATGCCTCCGGTACCATTGTTGAGTACTTCGAACAAAATTTGGATTGAACATTGCTCCGAAAGCATTCTGATGTCAATATGATTGTGATGTCACTTACGAGTGCACGATGAAGAGTAGGTTTTGCTGTCACTTATGAGTAAATGATGAAGATTATTTATTCATCCTAAGCCAACGGAGCAATCTGCAATGCAATGGTCGACAACCTTTTGCTTATAGTTATAATTGGCTTGTTTTGAATGGATTGGATGTGCATATTCAGCATGAATAGTGAATAAATTAAATGCAGAGTAAAGAGGGGCAATGGTTAAGATTTGTATTTAACATCTTTTTTTTAATACAACCATCCCAACCAGTAATAACAGAAACGATAAATGATAATTTCTTGAATCATAGGTTTGCATGAATACATTTCTAGAATGAGTTTCTTTCTTCCTTGCAGGCCATGGATGCCACCACCCAGGCAGAGCTAGAGGCTGGAAAGTACCAGCTCATCTTTGCCCACCCGGAGGCCCTGCTCAACAGTGACTCAGGCCTTGCTCTTCTGAACAGCAGGAGGTTCTGTCAAAACGTGGTGTCTCTCGTGTTTGATGAATGCCATACCATTCCAACATGGTGAGAATCTAATGCAATATTGATGACTAAATTGCATAACATTTCATGGCACATGGATGCTGACAGGCCACAAAATTAGCTCATTCAAGATAAGAATGTTTTCAGTGCAATCCTCAGGAAAAGGCATACATCCCTAACACTAAATGTTTTCTAAAAGTTGAAATGAATTCCACTTTATATAATACAGGCAAATGCATTCCTTATTCATGTATTGTTTATTTCTTCTTGGAAGACGTTTCACTGAAGCACATACTTTTCACTGACAAGCTTTCAAAGCTACATTACATTTCAAAGAAACACAAATCATGCAACTTTTTATTTTACTAAGAGAAACAGAAGCCTGCACTCATCAGTACAGTTCAAATAAGCTAAAGTCATTGACCAGTATTGACATCTCCTTTCCTTACATATCATGTTTACAACACAACAGGAGTTTCCTCTTTATTGCAGTCTCAACATTGCAAAATGACAAGCTGACCATTGTTCTCTCAGACAGGCTATGTAAAAAGTCTTATTTATGATATCCAATGTAAGCTTCAGTCCCTTAACCAAAAATAACTGTGCACATCACTCTCCACATTTCAGGTTCTACATGGTTCATCAATATAACTTAGCCAAGTACCCGGTCTATTTATCTGCTGCCTTTCTGCCTGCCCTGATGTTTAGTGTAATTGAAATTAGAATCACCATCATATTCAGCACATGCTCTAAAACATTGAGATGTTAATCAAATTATTTCCAACATGCTACAGGAAATGTCTCATTCACTTTTTTTTTTTGCTGGACTTTTAAGGGACTGCATTCCCATGTATTCATTATGAGTATGTGAGCCTCATTCTCTGCTACCCTACCCCCAACTTGCCATCATATTTAATGTACACAAAAAACAATCATTTGAATTTGTATTTCTAACTAACTAAACGTTTCTTTCAGGGGTAAGGACTTCAGGAAAGCCTTCAAACAGCTCCACAAACTGACAAGCTTCTTCTCCTGCCCTGTCATCGCCCTGACTGCCACCCTTACAGAAGAAGTGTTGACCAACTTGCCCAAACAACTCGGTTTGCTTAATCCTTTAGTAGTAAGTGAAAACCCTGACAAACCCAACATATTCTTTCAAAGGGAATTGAAGCCAGGCAATAGGAATGTCATGCAGTGTAGCCAGGCAATCTACATGCCAGAGATGGATAGACTCAAGGAGGAAGGCCCCAACTATCCTGTCACACTTTGCTACATGCCACTGGGATGGTGTGTGAATGCACAAAAGTATGCAATTCACATTTTTGGCGAACCCAATCTGTACACTACCCAGTATGCTTTCTTCTTCTCCTCACAGAA
>JAWQFJ010002367.1:124762-137262 GCA_034096865.1 Theodoxus fluviatilis
GAATTGACCCACCACGTCTCCCTATGCAATTCGTAAAAGGCGATTAACTAGGGACACCGTTACTTGATTTGCGTTTACTCCAAACTGTTCTAGTAATTTTCGTGCTTAATGGCCTTACAAAGTTACATAGCCTACAAAGGCTGATAGGCCGTAAAACACCATCCATCCATAAATTGCATAATATTAGAATAACTTTTTTGAAGCCTCACTAGCAAATCAGGAAGTGTTAGCGATATTCTTTAACTTGGTTAAACTTTAACAAGGTCAAGGCTCAATAAATATACCATTTTATGACAAAAAGGCAATTACTTCAACAGTTCAAGTAATCAATCACTGATAACATACGACAAACTCACCTATTCTTCAGTTCCTTGTAGCACATGTCAAGGAAGTCTGATCGCCTCAAGTGCTCTGGGGTTCTGAGCGCTCGAAGGCAGGACGCCTGGACGGTTCTGTCAGATTGGTCACTGAAAAGCATTCTCGGCCAACTAACGAGGTGTATCTTAGTTTCAGGGTATGGATTTCTCTCTCACTGGGTGTCTCTTCCTGCGGTTGGTGACGTACTTTCAGAGGGATCCTTGATTTCTCTGGAGAGCTAAATTTTAGTTTCTTGGCCACGGATTTTGTTGGAGATTTTTCTGGGCTCCGTGCGGCTTCATAGCCATAACCGGCATAGCGTTTTAGAACGCTCACCGTTCTATATGCCGTATCGACTTTCGCAACACACTTTTGGCAGATGACCTTTCTCTGTTGTTCGATTGCCTGCAGTGTGTTGCCGTCTGTCAGTGAGGTTATCTTATGATTCAACTGTTGCTGGATCCACGATCGCCCTCCAGCAACGATGGTTTTGCTTGCTGTTATACTCTCGCAAAGCAAGCACGCAGAAAGAACTTCAGCCATTTTGCAATGCCTTCTCACGCACTCTGCTCCATGACATACGCCATTAAAGTAGTTCTGAAACTATTTTGCACAAAACTAATAAATTACGCTTGTTGAGGCAATAAACAAGCGTTTATTCGATAAGATAAAATATATGTGTTGAAATGGAAACAAGTTTTGACATCTAAATGATTTCTGTAAAAAGTGGGGAAAAATAGTACCAAAAAATGCAAAATCCTGAGGTGTGAAGGGTCAAGCCTATTACGCATTCATTGCGAACTGTGCCAGAGTCTATCTGACTCTGGTTTACAGAATGCAGCAACATAACATCATTCCACTTTTCCAGTTGACTGAAACAGTCAACTCTCATGAGTTTCAAAGAGAGAGAGAGAGGGGGAGGGGGGGGGAGGGGAGACAGACTGACAGAGGGTGGGGCTTGAGGAGGGGAGAAGAGGGAGGAGATGGAGAGGGGAGGGAGGAGATGGAGAGGGGAGGGAGGAGATGGAGGGGGGAGGATTTGGTTGGTTGGTTGGTTGGTTGGTGTTTTATAGCCTATCAGCCTTTGTAGGCTATTTAAGCACGAAAATCTTTAGAACAGTTTAGAGTAAACGCTAATCAAGTCACGGTGTCCCTAGTTATTCACCTCTTACGAATCACGTAGGGAGACGCGGTGGGTCAATTCTTACCCCAAACCCACAGGGGGATAGAAGGGGGAGGAAAGGGAGGAGATGGAGTGAGTGGGAGGAGGAGAAGGAAGGGGCAGGATATGGATGGTAGAACGGAGGAGAGGAGGAAATGGGGTGGGTGGGAAGGGGGGAGGGGGGGGGGCAGGCAGGAGGAATAGACTGACAGAAAGACAGACAAGCAGACAGTCAGGCAGGCAGGCAGGCAGGCAAGCAGGCAGGCAGACAGGCAGGCAGGCAGGCAGGCAGGCAGAGAAGACTGGCGTTATCAAGTCAGCAGTTTACCTCTTTGCTCTCTTCTTGGCAGTTCGCACTTCAGCAACTTTCTTGTTTTCTTCCACCTTCCTGTGGTACTCCTCATCCTTCTCATCCTGCAAGCCACAAGGAAGCACTGCATCAGCCATTGCGGACCTTGGGACATGGCAGTCTTCCACAATCTACCCTCACAAGAAACAAACTCCAACCCCTGGCAGCTGTATGGTTAGACTTTATCATTGCTGTCTGTACATGCAAGAGCAATGATTGTAGCAACAGCAACAACAGCAAATGTAATGCTAACCATTTGGTTTAATGTTTAAAAAATAAAAAGGACACCTCAACACTGTTGATTATTCTCTTGATCACGTGGCCAACAACTCCCAGGTTAAGAGGAAGAGAGCAGGACCCAGAAACTATTGGAGAAGAGGCCTCCAGGCTGACATGATGAGAATGGGTCTCACCTGGAACCAACTGGAGACAAAGACACAGGACAGAGGGGTCTGGAGGTCTCTTGTGAATGGGCTGTAGCCCAGGAGGGGTTAAAGGCCTAAGTAAGTATGCAAGTAAAGTGGCCAACACTCTAACTATGGTGTCGACATAAACACATTATATTTTTTTTTTCCTTTCTATCTTTTACTTTAATAGAAAGCACATTCACACTATTGTCATGGTTGTAGCCTTTCTCATTATCTTTCCTTCTTATTACCACAGTAACTGCTTTAATTGGTTTCACTTCCACACATCTGCCACTGTGCAGGAAGCAGCACTGTCACTTGTGATGGACCATTCCCAGTGGCCTCAAAGACAGTCTGAAATGACGACCACCTGGATACATAGCATTCTTGATAACTTTTCTGGTCATTCCTTCACAATGACAAAGAACAATGCCTGAACAATGGAAGTACATGTTAAACAAGAAGGGCAAAGCCCATATGACTTACATGCTTGACCTTGACCTTTACATGACCTTGACCTTTACATGACGTTGACCTTTAGGTGACCTTTAAGGTCAAGGTCAAACAACTAAACCTAGCAATGACATCATACATTAAGAACTGCTTCACACATTTTTCCTACCAAAATACATGTGACCTTGACTCAAGGTCAAGGTCATCCAAGGTCATGCAACACAAAGCTGTTAATTCAAGACATAGGAAGCACAATGGTGCTTATTGGTACTTTCTACCATGAGATATGGTCACTTTTAGTGGTTCACTACCCCATTTTGGTCACATTTCATAAGGGTCAAAGTGACCTTGACCTTGATGATATGTGACCAAATGTGTCTCATGATGAAAGTATAACATGTGTACTACAATGTTATGGAGTTTGGAAGAGTTATCTTTCATAGTTCAGGGTCAAGGTCACTTCAAAATATGTATACAATCCAAATTTAAAGAGCTCCTGTGACCTTGACCTTGAAGCAAGGTCAAGTCATTGTGTATGTTTTGTGAGGCCTTGTCATCCTACACCATCATGCCAAAGTGGGTCTTGATAGACTTAATAGTCTCCAAGAAAAATCCAACGTTAAAGTTTTTTTACGGATGACAGGACGCCCGGACAAACGGTGACCTTGACCTTGATATGTGACCAAATGTGTCTCATGATGAAAGTATAACATGTGTACTACAATGTTATGAAGTTTGGAAGAGTTATCTTCCATAGTTCAGGGTCAAGGCCACTTCAAAATATGTATACAATCCAAATTTAAAGAGCTCCTGTGACCTTGACCTTGAAGCAAGGTCAAGTCACTATGTAATTTTTGTGAGGCCTTGTCATCCTACACCATCATGCCAAATTGGGTGTTGATAGACTTAATAGTCTCCGAGAAAAATCCAACGTTAAAGTTTTAAAAGGATTACAGGACGCCCAGACGCCCGGACACCCGGACGGACGGACGAAACGGGTGACCTAGTATGAAAGTTTAACATGTGTACTACAATGTTATGAAGTTTGGAAGATTAATCTTACATAGTTCAGGGTCAAGGCCACTAAAACAAAATGTATACAATCCAACTTTAAAGAGCTCCTGTGATCTTCACCTTGAAGCAAGGTCAATCAAACTGGTATCAAAAGATAGGGATTACTTTGCCCTATAAACCATATATAGGTCAGGTATCCAATCTCAAAAACTTCAGTCAAAAATTGGGAAAATTTGAAAAATGGCTGTTTTTTAGACTGCCCCTGCGACCTTCACCTTGAAGCAAGGTCAAGTCACTATGTATGTTTTTGTACGCCTTGTCATCATACACCATCATGCCAAATTGGGTGTTGATAGACTTAATAGTCTCCAAGAAAAATCCTACGTTAAAGTTTGTACGGACGCCCGGACGCCCGGAACGGGTGAGTACATAGACTCACTTTTGCTTCGCATGTGAGTAAAAAATCTAAGCTTCTAAAGAGCATACAGAATTCTATAATAGGCTCCACAATGCCCAGCAGCCAGGGGTTCCAATTGGTGACAGGGGCACTTGGTGGCTCCAGCATGCATTGAACTCAATTCACATCCAAAGAGTCCTTACCTTCTTGGCTTTTTCGTTGATGAACTTTTGTCGAGCGTACTCCCTCCTCCGCACCCCTCTGTAGACATGGAAGTCTCCACTCCCAGCACCCGCACTGGAGCCTATCAAGTAGAGAAAAAAAACACAACTCAAGTGAATTTTATGATGCACCTGACATACGCATGAGATTACACAAAGGCTGCATCCTATCTTCTTAGAATCTACTAGACAGCAGCTTCCCCTCAGCTGCTCCATCTCCTGTTTTTCAACTCTAAAATCATGGTTCTAATTTTAGCAAGTGAGGTCCAACATTTCCTACATGCTGCTAAATATAGAATAATGACATTGAATAAGAAAACTGGAGAGCTACTACACACCTGCACTGGGCAGCATGGGGTTAGCCTTAGAAAGGAGTTTAGGATCCTGTTTAGCATTATGGGAAATTATACTTTTATTAACCAAGGTCACAACTCCTGAATCTGTACAGCTCCCTTCACCAAACCACACCGCCACAAGCTACAGCCAGCCATTTTTAACTTTTGGACAGATCTCCATACCAAGATCAGCTTTACAGTCCAAGTGCTCTCCTGATGCTTGTTTCAAATTAGTCTGGATGCTGCTTTTGCTAATGATGAAAAAAAAGAGTAAAGTGTTTCATCTGCAGAAATTAATGCGACAAGTACCTAGCTGGTTCACAATCTTGGAACACCTACAGAGAACCATCATTCATCATAGTAGCACTGACAGAGCAGCCAGTTCTCACAGATTTCACCCTGGAAATGTGAACATGAAGGTCTCCGGAGGTCACTGCAAGGACTTTGATGTCTTGCACTCTGTTAGATTACTACAATGATGATGATGATAAAATACTTTTATGATCTATCTAAGCAGGCTATGTAAGGCCATTGATCACAAGAATCACAAGTGCTGGGTTCAGTACAAGCAAAGCAAATCTTGATTTCCCTGGTTCTTTGCCTAGAGCTGACAATAGCATGGGGAGGTACCAGGGGTCTATTCTTACCCCAGTCCACAGGCATTCCAGTGCACTGCAAGGCTGCAGCACTGGGAAATGATCCACACCCGAAGTTCCTTTTCCTACACTGTTCAGAACTGACCTGGTCCCATACATACATGTACAAGTTGCAGTCACCCATGTCATGGGAAAACACCACTATAAATGAAGCTGTATCAAATTCTAACCCAAATTAACTGTTTAGTAAACCAGTGAAATGAACAAGTTGTCAAGTGTGTATGCATACCCCAAACATTCCGGATGAATTCAGGAGGAGCCTTTGGGTTGTACTCCCTTGATCCTTCTGGTATCACAATTTCCTTTGTCTGAAAGGAAACAATTGCTATGAATCACTATGATGGCAGACAGAAGTCAATCAAGAATAAATTATGCTGGCAGGGTCCAATACACGTGACTGTCTGATTGTGCTAGGCAACCAAATGTTCTCTTTGGGCAAGTAAAGTCAGTCTGGACTTGACTGAATGGGCAACCAAATTTTCCTCTGATTTATTTAGGAACCAAAGCACACAAAGGCTTGAAAACTGTGTTGATGCACAACGGCTGTGCAGACAGCCTCTGAACCCCATCTGTAGTTTCCCTAACCCTCAACAATAAATTGACAGCCCATGTTTTGGCTGCTACCACGTGGAAGTCACACTGCCTTGCAGTAAGGCACAACAGTACTGAGACAGTCCAGTTTGATTTCCTTACCATTTCAGTAAAGTCATGTTTTGTTTGAGTATTTTTCGGTTTGGTAATTTGTAAAATCTTATTCTCCCCTGCATGTAGAACTAGAAGTCTACCAACTTAATATGGCTTTGACACCATTCATTTGCTGTAATGACAGTTCAGGATTGCTTTGCAAGGAATTAGTATTCCAGCATGAGTAGATTGTAGCAGATTTTTCTTCTTGTCATCTTTTGGTGAAAATCTGGAATTGGTTACATTGAAGTCAAGGTGAAACTGTGCACTGTCTTAAATGTATGTGATGAATATCATCTCCTGCTATACCAGCTAGAAAAACAATATTGTTAGTTCAATGCTAAACACATTTTTAAAGTAAGAGACAGTGATATATATTTGACTAGTGTGATTACTGTAGTGGAACAAACATGTTTTTGGGCAATTAGATTTTGCTTTCAGGCAAAGTGAATTTTTAATCTTTTTAACATTTAAGAAGTTTTGTCAGACCCTGAGCTGGGGATGCAAAGGTAGCTTTCGCTGAAACCAAAGTAACAAAATTCAGTTCCCTTTAACTTACTGAGGTAAGGCTATACTTAAAGAGTGTTGTTTATTCTATGTTGACACTGTAATCACCATCCTGTCTCTCCCTCAGAACTGTTATCAACCCTTGCTTAATTACACATTTAAGGATGCATGCACTCTCCCTCACTGCCATTCATCATTACCCTGTGTGTGCGCACACACATGTATACACCCACACACATCTCAGAGAGAGAGAAAGAGAGAGAGAGAGAGAGAGAGAGAGAGAGAGAGAGAGAGAGAGAGAGAGAGAGAGAGAGAGAGAGAGAGAGAGAGAGAGAGAGAGAGAGAGAGAGAGATTGGATTGGATTGGATTGGATTGGATTGATGGTGTTTTAAGGCTATGTTTCACTATCAAAGAGGGGGTCATTCAACGCAGCTTTTTTTCTTGTTTTTTGTTGTTGCACATCCTCACCCTGTTAAAAAGAAGGTATTCTACAATTATTTCAAAATTGTAACCCCCCAAATAAATAAGTTTTATGGGTGTTTATAACAACATTTCATCGTTTTTGCAATGTATTAGTAACTCAGTTTAAGTATCTTCCCTTGCTCTGGGGAGTCCCAAATTGTGACCATAAGGCCATTATTATAAGGTCTACTATGTAGCAGAGAGAAAATAAGGACAAACAATATGTATGTATTTCAAAACTAATTTTATTCACTCTATGTACATCCGCATGCTAAATTTTGATGAAGATTAAACTTTGTGGTGTTTTATAGGCATCTCTATTAAATTTAGACATGAAATGTTTCTGTGGATGATAAAAGTGACACATTTTGAAGTTGGAGTAAAATTTTCAGGGGTTTCCTTCCAAAATTGACTAAAATATGAAAACACTAATGATGTGACATGCGCGCAAATACAGAATTTGAGAAAAATGCAAATTAAAGTTATTGATGTCAAAATGCCTCTTAGAAGTAGCTTACAGATGTTTAGAAGCCACTTGACAGGTATGCAGGGCCTCTCCTTCCTCTGCAGAGCTCTTTCCATCCTAGCTTTGGCCAATCTCTGTTTTTTTCCTTGTCTCTCTCTCCTTGTTGTTTACTATCCATGTGAACAACTTGACAGCCATGTGAGCACTCGACCACCATGTGTCTACCCTTTGGAAGTCTTTCAGCAGCCAAGTACTTCAAAGTGGCCTTTAATTCAGCTTTGAGCTGTTATACTGACAGCAGGACAGTCACTTGTACTGTTCTTGGATAGAAAATCTTTCTTGGACACAAAACATGCACAAGAATACTAAATATGAGAAAATCTGCAAATAAAAGTGATAGAAATCAAAAGTCTCTTGGATGTAGCTTACAGATGTTTAGAAGCCACCAGAGAGATATGCAGGGCCTCCCTCCTTCCTCAACAGAGCTTTTCTCACAGAGATGTCCAGAGTGTCATCCTCCTGCAGTTCTGGATAGAGTTTTTTTGTAGGCCTCTCTCACTCGCTTGACAGCCTTTGATCTCACACGATGCTGATGATCTGCCGTGGAATCAAAGATTTGGTCACAGTGGTTGTGGTAGGCACTGGGTTGTATTCCAGGCAAGTTCATATATTCACAGAACTTGTTGAAGTTGTAGACACCAAGTCCTGACAGCATGCTAGCAATAACTGCTCTTCTGTTTACCTCGAAGGCTTTGCCAGAAGTCAGTTTCTTGCTTGTGTGCCGCTTTGATATAACTGCATCACACGCCTTGCAGAACAGGGTCATTGGGACGGACAAACCTTTGATCTGAGAGCCATCACATCTAATTTCAACAGTCTCAAGTCCACACTGAGGGCACAATAAAAGTTTTATCAGTTCATTCAGCTCATCAAAGTCAACAATTGTTCTCAGATGCGAGGAAGCAGTAGCTGAGCTTTTGAGTGGTGCACGTTCTTTCACACACCTTCACTTCAGTCCCGTTGCTTGAATCAGACTCCTCACCGAAGCGTAGAAGTTTCCCATCGGGTCCTGGTACGGCAGGTGGTGTAGAAGGACGTTTCAAAGACCCTCGAAGTCCAGATGAGGTGCTTGGTTGGGGAGATCTCGATCTCTCATGAGGCACCGTTGACTTGCTCGCTCCTGATGTTGACGGTTGTGCGGACTGCGAAGGAGAAGCAGCGGGGAGGTCTGGCTTTTGTGTCTCCCAGCGAGTCTCTCGAGCTGCGGCGAGCTGCTTCTTTTTTCCGAAGACTTTCTGCGTTGATACTGCACCGTCAGTTGCTTTTTTCGACCCATGATTTGCGAGTAACAGGCACAAACACGATCGAAGCGAGAATCGATTCAACCGGAGGCTGCCATGTTGTTTACGCTAGGAGCCAATCAGGCCGCGTTATTTGGTCATGTGACCTGTTTCAGCCAATGTTCTCCTAACTTTCTTGAACTCCTAAGCGATAGAAAACGGCTTCTGATTGGCGTATATCAATAGCTACACCCAAGCATTGTTAATATTCATGAGGTGCAGAGGATAGCCTTTCCAACGGTATACCATTCAGCGTGGCTGAGACTAGTGAATATAGTCTCAGCAACAGGTTGGTCACGTGATAGCCTAAATTCTTCCATAACATGCATACCACCGTTCTGAACAGCCACGCTGAATGCCATATCACATCGTGAGTGTATTCCTCCGCTTGTTGTGATACACTCCATACTGGCAGCCATTTTTCCGTCAGTTCATTTTCTAAACATCGATTTCCCATGAATGTAAAACTTGTGTGCGGTAAAATTCGAATCACAAGAGTGTAATATTGTGAACTCTACTAATTATAAGGACTTTGAATACAACAGCAATATTTATACTTCATTGAGCGAGTTCGGAGGGTCAGAGTCGATCTCTGGTTGTGAATTCTTGTCAGCAAACCGTTAGATGACAACTAAAGACGCTTCAGCGTTTGTGTGAACAGTGATTACACGTACCTTGTCAGCAAACCGTCAGATGTCAATTCAACACTGTCTAGTCTCGCTGGATAAGCAGTGAATCAGAAAATGGCTTTAACTTCAGCTCCAAAGAAAAGAAAAAGAACAGAAATGACACCCAAAGACAAAGTGGACTTGCTTGATCGCTACCGAGAGCTAAATTCTAAAAGTTTGAGGGAGGGTGCTGACATTTTGGGTGTGTCGGCATCATTTCTGTGCCAGACACTGAAAAAAGAAGATGAACTTAGGGCTGATATCGCAGAGGGCTCCAGTCAAGGCCAAAGGAAGCGTCGGCGCTGCGGGAAGGATAAAGAGACAGAAGATGGCTTAAAGCGGTGGTTCGACTCTATCCAAGCGCGCAACACACCTGTAAACGGCCCAATCCTGTGTCAGAAGGCGGAACAGATTGCTTCCCAGCTTGGTCGCTCCGAATTCAAAGCTACAAATGGGTGGTTTAACAGGTGGAAGAAACGCAACGGCTTGGTGAAGCGGGAAGTGCCGGTTAATAAAAACGCCGCTTATTAAAAACACTTTTGTTCGGTCCCAATGTGTTTTTAATAAGCGGCGACTACTGTATATACACAATCGCACGTGCGCAAGGCAGTTTACAACCTTATAGACACGTTCGCGCTAAAAGTAGTTCTCAAATGATTTCCTGAAAATCTCATAGATTAGTTTTATTAGAACACCAAATTTGTGTTTATCTATCGGGATAAATAATTGGAGTGAAATAGAATCGCCTCTTTTTACTCTCAATGGTCTTCTGATCATGTTGAATTTTGATTGGTAGAATCATTGGAATGTGGATTCGAAGTCACGTGACCAACCTGTGTCAGAGATAGTATTACATCTCTGTGTTCAGAATGACGGTATACGGCACGTGGCAATCACACGAACGATCGTCTCTCCGATCGTTGAAGGAAGAGAGTGAATTTTGCGAATCAATAAAGCTTGATTATGATTAAAATACGTCATAGCACTCTTGAATTGTGCGATTTTTGGTACTTTTACACGTAATTTGAACCAAATGAATAGCAGAGACGTGTTCTAGGATGGTTCGAGAGTGAACTGACGCCAAAATCTAAAAATTGACGATTTTGTCGTTTGGACCCCCATTTTCAGTGAAACTTCATAAATGCATTCAAACTATAACGATCTCTAGTAATTTTGCAGTCAATGGCTTTACACAGCCTACAAAGGCTGATGACCGCAAAACTCCATTCATCTATTCAGTCGGCTACAGACGAAGGCCTATGTCCAAAGATTCTCAATCTATTTCAGGAACAAGGGATTTCTGGACCTACCAGTGATACATGGTGGTCTTCTTTCGCCGCTTGCGAATGACGCGGAACCTCGTGCCTAATACGTTTGCAACGCAGGAGACAGAAGATGATTGTCTGTCCGTGCGGAGATAGAAATCTGTTCCTTGTGATAATCGAAATGAGTGATGGCTGGACGTCTGAGTCAGCCAACAAAGACTGCAAGGGAACGCTTCCGTTCTCGAAGGTAAAATTTTTCATCTTGCTGAAACTGCGGTGGTCCTTGTAAGAATTCGAGTGCTGCGGTATTATTTTCTCTGTTCGTTTGGATTTTTTTGTCCCTAGTTATTTGTCTGAGTGTCTTCTCTTCTATCTTTTTTCTTTCTGTTTTTGGTCTGTTTTTACTTTTGCCGTTTCCTTCTCTCTCTCTCTCTCTCTCTCTCTCTCTCTCTCTTTCTCTCTCTCTCTCTCTCTCTTTTTTTTTCTCTTTCTCTCTGTCTCTGTCTGTCTGTCTCTTTCTCTCTCTCTCTGTTTCTGTCTCTCTCTGTTTCTGTCTCTCTCTCTCCCTCTCTCTCTCTCTCTCCCTCTCTCTCTCTGTTTCTGTCTTTCTCTCTCTCTCTCTCTCTCTGCATGATTGTGTGAACGCACGTGTCTTCGTCTATCATCCTATGTCTGACTGCCTGCCTGCCTGCCTGCCTGTTCGTCCGTCCGTCTGTCCGTCCGTCAGTCAATCTGTCTGTCTGTCTGTCTGTCTGTCTGTCTGTCTGTCTGTCTTGACCGTCGGTCGGTTGGTCTGTTAGTCTGTCTGTCTGACTGTGTCTATCTATCAGTCGGTGTGTCTGTCTCAGTTTTTGTTTAGTGTCTCTGTCTGTCTGGTCTGTCTGTGTGTCTGCCTCCCCCCCCCCCCCCCCCCGGCCCTTTCTCTCTCGGATCTTGTCTTCATCCATTTCTCCTTGCCTCCCCGCCAGCGTCCGCGTCCTCTCATTCAGGCCTCAGTCTTCCCGAGACGTCAAGGTCCGCATCCACTAATGCAGCGTCCAGTCACTGTCCTCTTGTGCTGATTGCAATGGACAGACGGCCTTTCTATTGCGGTCACTGTGACCCAGAGCCACCTGAGTCTCAGAGACGGACAACAGAGACAGTTGTAAAGGAAGTTGGGCAAGCGTAATCATTATACGGCCGGAACCCCTCAATGCTGGGCTTTCAGGGCCTGCTCCTGTAGCTCAGCCTGGGGCGGCGCGATGCAGCCAAAATGGCTACCAGGGAGCATCGGGACGCAGTCAGAGAATTCAAATCCAATCATGCGTGCAAACCATCTGGAAGATCACGCCCAACCCATGCACAACAACAAGCTATCCACCTATCACCATCCCCCCCACCACCACCACCACCCCCCCACCCCATCCCACACCCCCACGAAACATCACTAGACGCATTAACAAGCATCGTACATTCGTACACATCACACTACTAGTCAAGCAACAGTGGAGTGGGGATACCATTAGACCCTTAGCGTCTCCCCAAGCGATTCTTAGAATATGGACTTGCTCTTCCTCAGCATGAGTGAACTCGTGATCAATTGCTTTGCATAGCCTACAAAGGCCAAAGACCGTAAAACTTCATCGGTTCGTCTTACTGGTCCTTCAGATTTTTTCTCTCTATCGCTAACATGGAAAAAGTACACGTTGAGATTGAATCAATGGGCTTCAGCAGTACATGCGTACGAAGCGCATCAGCGCCAATGAACAAGCCTTTA
>JAWQFJ010002367.1:142262-147262 GCA_034096865.1 Theodoxus fluviatilis
AGATAGATAGATAGATAGATAGATAGATAGATAGATAGATAGATAGATAGATAGATAGATAGATAGATAGATAGATAGATAGATAGATAGATAGATAGATAGATAGATAGATAGATAGATAGATAGATAGATAGATAGATAGATGAGATAGATAGATAGATAGATAGATAGATAGATAGATAGATAGATAGATAGATAGATAGATAGATAGATAGATAGATAGATAGATAGATAGATAGATAGATAGATAGATAGATAGATAGATAGATAGATAGATAGATAGATAGATAGATAGATAGATAGATAGATAGATAGATAGATAGATAGATAGATAGATAGATAGATAGATAGATAGATAGATAGATAGATAGATAGATAGATAGATAGATAGATAGATAGATAGATAGATAGATAGATAGATAGATAGATAGATAGATAGATAGATAGATAGATAGATAGATAGATAGATAGATAGATAGATAGATAGATAGATAGATAGATAGATAGATAGATAGATAGATAGATAGATAGATAGATAGATAGATAGATAGATAGATAGATAGATAGATAGATAGATAGATAGATAGATAGATAGATAGATAGATAGATAGATAGATAGATAGATAGATAGATAGATAGATAGATAGATAGATAGATAGATAGATAGATAGATAGATAGATAGATAGATAGATAGATAGATAGATAGATAGATAGATAGATAGATAGATAGATAGATAGATAGATAGATAGATAGATAGATAGATAGATAGATAGATAGATAGATAGATAGATAGATAGATAGATAGATAGATAGATAGATAGATAGATAGATAGATAGATAGATAGATAGATAGATAGATAGATAGATAGATAGATAGATAGATAGATAGATAGATAGATAGATAGATAGATAGATAGATAGATAGATAGATAGATAGATAGATAGATAGATAGATAGATAGATAGATAGATAGATAGATAGATAGATAGATAGATAGATAGATAGATAGATAGATAGATAGATAGATAGATAGATAGATAGATAGATAGATAGATAGATAGATAGATAGATAGATAGATAGATAGATAGATAGATAGATAGATAGATAGATAGATAGATAGATAGATAGATAGATAGATAGATAGATAGATAGATAGATAGATAGATAGATAGATAGATAGATAGATAGATAGATAGATAGATAGATAGATAGATAGATAGATAGATAGATAGATAGATAGATAGATAGATAGATAGATAGATAGATAGATAGATAGATAGATAGATAGATAGATAGATAGATAGATAGATAGATAGATAGATAGATAGATAGATAGATAGATAGATAGATAGATAGATAGATAGATAGATAGATAGATAGATAGATAGATAGATAGATAGATAGATAGATAGATAGATAGATAGATAGATAGATAGATAGATAGATAGATAGATAGATAGATAGATAGATAGATAGATAGATAGATAGATAGATAGATAGATAGATAGATAGATAGATAGATAGATAGATAGATAGATAGATAGATAGATAGATAGATAGATAGATAGATAGATAGATAGATAGATAGATAGATAGATAGATAGATAGATAGATAGATAGATAGATAGATAGATAGATAGATAGATAGATAGATAGATAGATAGATAGATAGATAGATAGATAGATAGATAGATAGATAGATAGATAGATAGATAGATAGATAGATAGATAGATAGATAGATAGATAGATAGATAGATAGATAGATAGATAGATAGATAGATAGATAGATAGATAGATAGATAGATAGATAGATAGATAGATAGATAGATAGATAGATAGATAGATAGATAGATAGATAGATAGATAGATAGATAGATAGATAGAGATAGATAGATAGATAGATAGATAGATAGATAGATAGATAGATAGATAGATAGATAGATAGATAGATAGATAGATAGATAGATAGATAGATAGATAGATAGATAGATAGATAGATAGATAGATAGATAGATAGATAGATAGATAGATAGATAGATAGATAGATAGATAGATAGATAGATAGATAGATAGATAGATAGATAGATAGATAGATAGATAGATAGATAGATAGATAGATAGATAGATAGATAGATAGATAGATAGATAGATAGATAGATAGATAGATAGATAGATAGATAGATAGATAGATAGATAGATAGATAGATAGATAGATAGATAGATAGATAGATAGATAGATAGATAGATAGATAGATAGATAGATAGATAGATAGATAGATAGATAGATAGATAGATAGATAGATAGATAGATAGATAGATAGATAGATAGATAGATAGATAGATAGATAGATAGATAGATAGATAGATAGATAGATAGATAGATAGATAGATAGATAGATAGATAGATAGATAGATAGATAGATAGATAGATAGATAGATAGATAGATAGATAGATAGATAGATAGATAGATAGATAGATAGATAGATAGATAGATAGATAGATAGATAGATAGATAGATAGATAGATAGATAGATAGATAGATAGATAGATAGATAGATAGATAGATAGATAGATAGATAGATAGATAGATAGATAGATAGATAGATAGATAGATAGATAGATAGATAGATAGATAGATAGATAGATAGATAGATAGATAGATAGATAGATAGATAGATAGATAGATAGATAGATAGATAGATAGATAGATAGATAGATAGATAGATAGATAGATAGATAGATAGATAGATAGATAGATAGATAGATAGATAGATAGATAGATAGATAGATAGATAGATAGATAGATAGATAGATAGATAGATAGATAGATAGATAGATAGATAGATAGATAGATAGATAGATAGATAGATAGATAGATAGATAGATAGATAGATAGATAGATAGATAGATAGATAGATAGATAGATAGATAGATAGATAGATAGATAGATAGATAGATAGATAGATAGATAGATAGATAGATAGATAGATAGATAGATAGATAGATAGATAGATAGATAGATAGATAGATAGATAGATAGATAGATAGATAGATAGATAGATAGATAGATAGATAGATAGATAGATAGATAGATAGATAGATAGATAGATAGATAGATAGATAGATAGATAGATAGATAGATAGATAGATAGATAGATAGATAGATAGATAGATAGATAGATAGATAGATAGATAGATAGATAGATAGATAGATAGATAGATAGATAGATAGATAGATAGATAGATAGATAGATAGATAGATAGATAGATAGATAGATAGATAGATAGATAGATAGATAGATAGATAGATAGATAGATAGATAGATAGATAGATAGATAGATAGATAGATAGATAGATAGATAGATAGATAGATAGATAGATAGATAGATAGATAGGGAGATAGATAGAAAGATAGATAGATAGATAGATAGATAGATAGATAGATAGATAGATAGATAGATAGATAGATAGATAGATAGATAGATAGATAGATAGATAGATAGATAGATAGATAGATAGATAGATAGATAGATAGATAGATAGATAGATAGATAGATAGATAGATAGATAGATAGATAGATAGATAGATAGATAGATAGATAGATAGATAGATAGATAGATAGATAGATAGATAGATAGATAGATAGATAGATAGATAGATAGATAGATAGATAGATAGATAGATAGATAGATAGATAGATAGATAGATAGATAGATAGATAGATAGATAGATAGATAGATAGATAGATAGATAGATAGATAGATAGATAGATAGATAGATAGATAGATAGATAGATAGATAGATAGATAGATAGATAGATAGATAGATAGATAGATAGATAGATAGATAGATAGATAGATAGATAGATAGATAGATAGATAGATAGATAGATAGATAGATAGATAGATAGATAGATAGATAGATAGATAGATAGATAGATAGATAGATAGATAGATAGATAGATAGATAGATAGATAGATAGATAGATAGATAGATAGATAGATAGATAGATAGATAGATAGATAGATAGATAGATAGATAGATAGATAGATAGATAGATAGATAGATAGATAGATAGATAGATAGATAGATAGATAGATAGATAGATAGATAGATAGATAGATAGATAGATAGATAGATAGATAGATAGATAGATAGATAGATAGATAGATAGATAGATAGATAGATAGATAGATAGATAGATAGATAGATAGATAGATAGATAGATAGATAGATAGATAGATAGATAGATAGATAGATAGATAGATAGATAGATAGATAGATAGATAGATAGATAGATAGATAGATAGATAGATAGATAGATAGATAGATAGATAGATAGATAGATAGATAGATAGATAGATAGATAGATAGATAGATAGATAGATAGATAGATAGATAGATAGATAGATAGATAGATAGATAGATAGATAGATAGATAGATAGATAGATAGATAGATAGATAGATAGATAGATAGATAGATAGATAGATAGATAGATAGATAGATAGATAGATAGATAGATAGATAGATAGATAGATAGATAGATAGATAGATAGATAGATAGATAGATAGATAGATAGATAGATAGATAGATAGATAGATAGATAGATAGATAGATAGATAGATAGATAGATAGATAGATAGATAGATAGATAGATAGATAGATAGATAGATAGATAGATAGATAGATAGATAGATAGATAGATAGATAGATAGATAGATAGATAGATAGATAGATAGATAGATAGATAGATAGATAGATAGATAGATAGATAGATAGATAGATAGATAGATAGATAGATAGATAGATAGATAGATAGATAGATAGATAGATAGATAGATAGATAGATAGATAGATAGATAGATAGATAGATAGATAGATAGATAGATAGATAGATAGATAGATAGATAGATAGATAGATAGATAGATAGATAGATAGATAGATAGATAGATAGATAGATAGATAGATAGATAGATAGATAGATAGATA
>JAWQFJ010002368.1:10000-20000 GCA_034096865.1 Theodoxus fluviatilis
GAGTAGTCATTGAAGTGTGCCAGGTCACGCCCGCGGTCAAGCGTGATCCACCTATCTTTCAGGTCAGTCTGCATCCACAACACACCCACCAGGCTGCACGTGGCGCCTCGCGCTCACTTTCATGTCGAAACACATGAGCAGCTGGCACGCCCTCAGCACATGAGCAGCTGCCACACCCTCAGCACATGAGCAGTTGCCACACCCTCAACACATGAGCAGCTGCCACACCCTCAGCACATAAGCAGCTGCCACACCCTCAGCACATGAGAAGCTGCCACACCCACAGCACATGAGCAGCTGCCACACCCTTAGCACATGAGCAGCTGGCACACCCTCAGCACATGAGCAGCTGCCACACCCTCAGCACATGAGCAGCTGGCACACCCTCAACACATGAGAAGCTGGCACACCCTCAACACATGAGCAGCTGCCACACCCTCAGCACATGAGCAGCTGCCACATCCTCAGCACATGAGAAGCTGCCACACCCTCAGCACAAGAGAAGCTGCCACACCTTCAACACATGAGCAGCTGGCACACCCTCAGCACATGAGAAGCTGTCACACCCACAGCACATAAGCAGCTGCCACACCCTCAGCACATAAGCAGCTGCCACACCCTCAGCACATGAGCAGCTGCCACATCCTCAGCACATGAGCAGCTGGCACACCCTCAGCACATGAGCAGCTGGCACACCCTCAGCACATGAGCAGCTGGCACACCCTCAACACATGAGAAGCTGGCACACCCTCAACACATGAGCAGCTGCCACACCCTCAGCACATAAGCAGCTGCCACACCCTCAGCACATGAGCAGCTGCCACACCCCCAACACTTGAGCAGCTGCCACATCCTCAGCACATGAGCAGCTGGCACACCCTCAGCACATGAGCAGCTGGCACACCCTCAGCACATGAGCAGCTGGCACACCCTCAACACATGAGCAGCTGCCACACCCTCAACACATGAGCAGCTGCCACACCCTCAGCACATGACCAGCTGCCACACCTTCAACACACGAGAAGCTGGCACACCCTCAGCACATGAGCAGCTGCCACACCTTCAACACACGAGAAGCTGGCACACCCTCAGCACATGAGAAGCTGGCACACCCTCAGCACATGAACAGCTGCCACACCCTCAGCACATGAGCAGCTGCCACACCTTCAACACATGAGAAGCTGGCACACCCTCAGCACATGAGCAGCTGCCACACCTTCAACACACGAGAAGCTGGCACACCCTCAACACACGAGAAGCTGCCACACCCTCAACACACGAGAAGCTGGCACACCCTCAGCACATGAGAAGCTGGCACACCTTCAGCACATGAGAAGCTGGCACACCTTCAGCACAGGAGAAGCTGCCACACCTTCAACACATGAGCAGCTGCCACACCCTCAACACATGAGAAGCTGCCACACCCTCAACACATGAGAAGCTGCCACACCCTCAACACATGAGAAGCTGCCACACCCTCAGCACATGAGAAGCTGCCACACCCTCAACACATGAGCAGCTGCCACACCCTCAGCACATGAGAAGCTGCCACACCCTCAGCACATGAGAAGCTGCCACACCCTCAACACATGAGAAGCTGCCACACCCTCAGCACATGAGAAGCTGCCACACCCTCAACACATGGGAAGCTGCCACACCCTCAACACATGAGCAGCTGCCACACCCTCAACACATGAGAAGCTGCCACACCCTCACCACATGAGCAGCTGGCACACCCTCAGCACATGAGCAGCTGCCACACCCTCAGCGAGTACGTGACTTCTGCCAGCCAATACAGACAGTATCTGTTACGCTAATTGTGCACCTTCCTTGCATCAGGCAAACATACTAGTTGTTTTTTTTCATCCGACGGGGCGGACCCTTGGTTAATGTTGTAGAAGCATGGTATGACACTGCAACTTTTGCAGGCCACTAATGACTATGATAAATTACACTCAGAGTGTGCATTCTCTCTGGAACCAGCAGAACCTATCACCACATCAACGGAAACGAACGCAATCACAAACAACGACAATTGTGAGTAGTCTGGCGGTGACGTCACCATTCAGACATAGGCATATGCAGTCCAGATGTCAAAAGGAAAGCCTACTTGACCGATTTGAAGCGTTGTTGATTGCATCCCTGACGTCCGTCATGATGGCTTTGGTCGCAGTGGTGTTTGGGGCGAAGAAGATGAGATACCTTTCTTGCTTGTTGACAAAATCGGTGCCGACTGGGGTAATCTGCAAACAGCGTATTGGATAGTCCAAGGTTCTGCGAGCAGAGTCTTGGAGAGAACATCGTTAACTAATTGTTGTATAAATAATTCATTTATCTTACCGAGAGCAAATGACTTTAAATGACTCGCTTAGACAACCACAGAGATTGAAAAAAAAAAACACGCTTGGTTGCCTGATGCAACTCCGAAATCGTCACACAATTTAATCCTGCAGAACCGCTTCTGCTCAACACGGGAAAGTGTCGTGCATGCAAAGGGAGAATCGATAATATTTATCCTAACTTCCAATAACGTTTCCATCCACAGCCAAACAAAGCAGCGAAAGGAGGCGTCACTGGTGCATATTTACCTCGCTGGCTTGGTACGTGGTGGTTTTCTTAATTTCCTCCACGGTGACCAGAAGTCGGATGACGAGGATGAGGACCGCAAAGAGCAAAGGGAGGGCCACTTCAAAGATGGAGACGCACACCTTGCGTCGTTGGATGACAAAGTTTTTCCACAGCAGGAGGCCCAGCTGTCTAAAGAACCCCATCTTGACTGTGTCCGTGTGGGTCACACGTTCGCAGTCGGGCTGCAAAGAGGAGACAAAATCGCAGTTCCTGTCATTACTCGTGAGTTTCTTGTTGTTTGAGAAGTGTGCATGATGGTTACAGCAGGGTAAGCAACGTGCATTCACATTTCATTTGAGTTTACTCCATTATGTAATACATGAGCATACACAAGGTTAGAAAGTCGTTTGTTCATCAACACGAATTAAAATTGATGTAGCTTTCTTAATGATACTTAAGTCCAGTTATGCGCATGTCCAACTTCTCATCAATAAAGATTGTGTTCAGTTCATCTGTTGGCAACAGCATTGTCAACTGCGATATATTCACATCGTTCTGACATTGCATTAACAACAACAACAAAATCATATAAGCATCGTTTACTTAGTTTATCAAAATTAATGGTATTTAAAATAACACAGAGTTCCTATCAAGTGAAGACGGCACCCCAAACCACACAGAGCTGTGATCTAATGCAAAAGCGGCAAGTAAAGCAATCACCCAAGTACGATGTAAATTAGTAGCTTTTAAGAAGTGTTTAGTGCTCAGAAACAGAATTCAGAAATCGCACGGAAATGCAAGACGAAAGACTCTGAAGAAACGCAATAAAGGTTATACCTACAGTTTCGATATGTTGATAAAAGAGCAATTAATAAAAGCTGATGGCCGTCAGATGTATTGAAATTGATTGATACGTGATCTTCATTCCACTACTGCTGGATATACGTGTTCAGAGCTCCTACTCCCCCACCCTCACCCCCACCCCCACCCCCACCCTCACCTCCCACCCCCGTTTTGATACAAGACGAATCTTTAATAACAGGGAGGACTTCAAACCTAACGGATACATTGGTTGTGTGGTGTTTACGGATAACCTTTGGAGTCTCTTTCTTGTTCTTACCCCATATCAAAGGAGGGCATAAGCGCAACAAGCAAAGCAGAAAGGCGGTCTTGAGATGTGTACATGGAAGACCCAGCTGACTGCAATTTCTTCATTGCACAAGGACCTCAGTGATGAGATTTGGGCATTGCTTCCTCAGCATGTTCTCTATGGCCCATCTTCCAAAGCAACTATAATGGTGCGGCAATAATAGTATTGTGCAGTTCATGCAACAGCTTATTCAGCATTCGAGCGTGTGTGTGTGTATGTGTGTGCGTGTGTGTGTATGTATATGTATATGCGTTTGTGTGGGTGTGCCCGAGCGCGCGCGTTGTGGGTGCGCGCGTGAGTGCGTGCCTGTAAGTTCATATATATCTTTGTGTGTAAGTCACAACCTCTCTTGATTTTTAAAAAAATGAATGATTTACTTTCGAAATTCATGTATTGAAACTTCAAGACTTTGTCGTAAAAATGGCTAAAATGCAGTTTAGTCCTGCCTATGCACAGCAAATGGGCAACACAGCTCTGTTAAATCCTAAATGCGATTATCTCAGCCAATATTAGGAGCCTCTGGTCTTTACCAGCAAATATACTATTTCATTTTGAAATGCATGTCAATACGATCATTGGCAAGTCACACGACACATTTATCTAATATTGAACAGATAGAATAGCAATTAGCATCGGTGCTGTGAAAATACCAAGGAAATGAAATGGATGCTTACGAGTCAAATTCAAGACAGCATGACTGAACCAATGAAATTTACCCATTACGGGCTAATGCGGCCCCACAGTGTGACTAGCAGAAGAGGCTACGGAGGGAAATATTCTACACTAGATGGAGAAGCCGAGCCAAGCTGCAAGCCAAGAGCAGAGGAAATGGCATACGTGGTGGGAACGCAGCTCAATGCTGTCAAGCCGTGTGCTCGAAGCCCTTCAAGAGAGACGTGGCTTTAGAATGAGCTAGAAAATGGATGGTCAAACAAAAGTGCTCTCCATACTTCAGTGAATTATTGCCTGTCAGTCGCTAGGGACGTTATTGGATCGTGAACGTTTTCGTTCCCTGCATCCATACAGACGCCACAGCATACGATTTATATGCACAACTCCACAATCACCTGCTGCAATTGGCTTGCTTTCGTGTTTGCCAGCGAGCCTTCAAGTTTGTGTTGCATGCAATTCCTGAACACTGTTATAGCTAAAAGTCTGGCTAGATGCTATAAAAAAAGACATGAAGAGTGCTACACCTAGATTAGGGTCAGTGCAAAAAGCGTTTCGCCATTTAACATTGCACGATAGCCCAGGTCGTCATTGCTCTTTCGACATGACAAATATCTCGAAGCATACGACGGACGAAAGTGTATTTATGCTCATGAGTAACCCAAATCGAGTGTACTCTTGATACGAACACAACATAAGCCAGGAGGCGTTGCCCCTTTATCAGTTGGACTCTTGTCAGTTGGCCTTGCAGGGACTGCCCCAGAAGCTCCTCCATGGGTGACCGCAAGCAGCTGATTCTACCGGTGGACATCGAAAAAGAATCAGGTCATCATGACCCGACTGTGTTTCTAAACGACCCCGGATGAGCAAGACCACAACCCAAGTGCAGCTACAAACTTGTTGCCGCACCTCATTATTCAACCCTGATTACATTAAAAATGTCACTCAACTAGAACACTCAACGCCTATCACTCACTCATCCTTTCTTTCAGCAAGGAGAACTTCCTGTGCAACAGTACATCTTAGCGGCAGACGCTTACAAGAAATGACGTCATCGACAAAGTGAGTGACGGTATCACAAACATCAGTTCAGTTCAGTCTCTTAACCCTGAGATGGGTTGTTGAGGCACCACTGATGACTTTCGGACAATCTTCCTCCATTGATCTCTATCCTCTGTGGCTCGCTGTGAGTCAGCAAAGCAAGCCTGTCCACTCTTTGATGTTGTCTTCCCACCTCTTTCTCTGCCTGCCTCTCCTTCTCCCACCTGGTACGGTACCTTGCAGGATGGTCTTGGCCAGCCCACTGCCTCTTGACACGTGACCGAACCACTTCAGCTTTCTGCTTTTCACGATTGAGAGCAGGTCTTCGTACTGTCCAAATGCTCTCCTGATCCTGTTGCTGACTTCCTCATTCGTGACATGGTCTTTATATGAGATGTTCAGAATCTTGCGGTAGTATCTCATTTGAAGGGCTTGTATCCGTCTCTGTAGTTCAGATGTGAGTGTCCAGGACTCGCATGCATACAAGAATACGGAGATGGCCAGCGTGCGCATGAGCCTGATCTTCGACGCGAGAGTGATATTTCTATCACGGCATATTGGCTTCAACTTTGCCAATGCTGCTGTTGTTTGTGCTATCCTGGACAGTATCTGTGGTTTGGACCCTTCATCAGTCACAATAGTTCCCAGGTATTTGAAGTTGTTCATAGCTTCCAGTTTTTGGCCCTTCACTTTGATTTCCATTTTGAAGCCCCGAGGGTTGTTCGTCATCAACTTGGTCTTCTCGGCGCTGATCTCCATGCCATATATGCCTGTGAGGTCTTGTCCAGGTGCTCGCCAAGACTAGTCAGCTCCTCTTCACTTCCTGCTAATCCATCAATCACAAACATAAATACAATTAAAACAAAATACATTCCTTACCCTTCCTTTCCTCCTCCGGTTCTCTTCCCTATTTCAATTCTCCTTCCGGAAAGCTCTCCAGGATTTAGCCATCTCAGACAATAATCAAACATGGCTATTGGGATTATCTCTGCCACTGCCACGTAAGATTAGGATAACGACCCGAGTTTTAGCTGATAGACATAGTAAGATGGTATGCATTTGTCTGTGTGCGTGCGTATGTGTGTGTGCGTGCGTATGTGTGTGTGCGTGCGTATGTGTGTGTGTGTGTCTGCGCGAGCGCGCGCGTGCGTGTGTGTGCGGGCGTGCAAGCGTGTGTGTGTGACTATTTCAACCTGACACATATCTGTAGGTATCTGATGGCCTGTAAGAACAAATGTTACAAATATTCACAAATGTTTCCAGACGAGACCTCTCTTTCTTCGTTTATTTGTTTCTTCTGTGTTTGTTTGCTCTCAAGTCTCACTGCAAGTCTTTTGCGTGCTTCAAGAAAATATTACAACTCCTACATTATTCGTTATGAACTCTGGTAAGGAAGATCTTAATTCTGGCCAGAATATGCTCGGGCCATTGTGTCACCATGGACAACAGATCAATAGCAGCGAATGACTATATCGATCAGCGCCAGCGTTACACAACCTTACTCGGCGACAGCGTGGGCGGAGCTATTCAAATTATCGGTCGATTCTCAACCACCATCAGTGCTACAATAAACCACTCGTCCCAATCCCTGTATTGACAAGCAGGCACAGTAAGATGCGTATGTACACGCTACACAGCGACACACAGATAACACGGCTGCCTCGTTACGACTCACGGGGCAATCGAGAGCATTAGGCACGAAAAAGAACCTAGTTGTGGTTACAGCAATCCGACTGACACCATTTTTCCTGTCCACCCTAAACTTTTATTTTCGATCGTGGAAGAGAAAGAATAATCGAAGGGTTTACAACAAAGTATTGTTCCGTTTTCCCTACGAGCACTATATAAATTAAAAGGGCGTATTCAGCAAAAGATAAATGTTGATTTATGTTAAGATGAATATACTGTATACATGGACATTTCTTAAAACAGGCGTGCGCACACAGACACTCACGCGCGCGCGCGTAATAAGATCTGAATCTAACCTTCAAGACAACAGTCAGGCCTAAGTATCTTTTTATGTAGGCCATGCTATCTAACCACAAATAATCCCACCCCACCTCCACCCCCCTTATCTGTCCTCTCGTTCCTCTACGCTTCATAACTGTCTGCATCTGTTCCGTCCTTTCCAAATGCTCATAATTTATGGGCTGAGGGCATACATTTATTGAAAACGGGGTTTCCATTCATACATCTCAGAACATACGGCACAAATACATATGCGAGCTCGAGCGTTCACACACAAACACACACACATGCCCGCGCCAACCCACATATACACGGGTGCGCGCCAGCACACACACACACACACACACACACACACACACACACACATATACACACGCACACAGTCAGGCAAACGGACAGAGAGATGCAGACAGATAGCCACATCTTGAGCGAGCGAGCGAGAGAGAGAGAGAGAGAGAGAGAGAGAGAGAGAGAGAGAGAGAGAGAGAGAGAGAACGAACGAACGAACGAACGAACGAACTTTATCTTACAAGGGTAGTGAATCAGGCAGTAGTGCCTTTCTTACATTCAGCCCTTGAGGCAAAATATTCAAATGTGGTGAGAGAGAGAGAGAGAGAGAGAGAGAGAGAGAGAGAGAGAGAGAGACAGACACAGAGAGAGAGAGAGAGAGGGGGGGGAGCTGGAGAAAGGGGGAGGAAGGGAAGAGAGAATGAGAGTAAGAGGGTTGGTGGGTTGGGAGAGAGGGTGGGGGAGAGGGAGGGGGGAGGAGAGAGAGAGAGAGAGAGAGAGAGAGAGAGAGAGAGAGAGAGAGAGAGAGAGAGAGAGAGAGAGAGAGAGAGAGAGAGAGAGAGAGAGAGAGAGAGAGAGAGAGTCAGTATAATTATCGCAAGTATTATACATGTACAATTTCTTAAACATACTAAAAATGGGTAGATAGTGTACCAGAGAAGCAAAATTTAAATATGGAACTTGAATCAACTACAATGACATATACATAAAAAACAATTTTCTAAACATCCAAATGTTAAAAACAAATAGCATACATGTAGGCCAAAGCCTCTTGGTGTACACTCCCTCCCCTACTCCCCCACCCCCAATCAGCCGGAACCCCTCGATAGTTCAGCAGGGGTGGCCTGAAGTAAGCATATATGTGAGGGATGGACAATATACACAAATACACACTTAGCCGTTCCACTGTCTAGACGCCAGATGAAAGCGTGGAAAACTATGTCATAGGATGATGCCTGAGAATAATGCGAATTTTATCTTTGAACATAGGCAAAGATTTGATACATTTTATGTCATCAGGCAGTGTATTCCACAGAGCAGCCCCAGAGTAAGATAGGCTCGATTTGAACAAATCAATGCGAGGCTGAGGCAGGAGAAATTTGTCACGACCTCTGAATGATGACTGCTCAAATAGTTTGGTTAGATATTCTGGTGTTCGGCCATCTTTTACCTTTTTCACAAGCACACACTTATTGAGTTGCAGATGCTTATGGAGAGGCAAAATGTCAAGCATTTCCATTTTCCTTTCAGTGCTGAGAGATTTATTTGGGATCATAAGCTTAGAAGCTCTTCTGTAAAGTGAATTAACTCTCTTCAAATTAGCTTCACTACAGTTATCCCACAATGTTGATGCGTAATTGATGTGTGATATGATGTGGGCACTGAAAAAGATTTTGCAGGTTTCCGTGTCTACAAAGTGCCTCAGCTTTGACAGTAGAAAGAGATTTCTTGAAATCTTTTTGCACATTAGATTTATGTGTGAATTCCAGTCTAACTGTTCGTCAATCATCACCCCAAGCACTTTGTGTTCTTTCACCTTTTCTATCGGCTCTGCATCAAGTGAGAGTGGGAGTGACAAAGGATGTAGTTGATGTTTTTGCCTTGTGGTTATCACCATATACTTGGTTTTGGATGGGTTGAGGACCATATGATTTGAAAGACACCAGCAACCTATTTCATCAAGACTCTTTTGGAGTTTATCTGCCACAGTTTCAGAGAGAGAGAGAGAGAGAGAGAGACAGACAGACAGAGACAGAGACAGAGACAGAGACAGAGATACAGAGACAGAGAGTGACAGAGTGATAGAGAGGGACAGACAAACAGAGAGAGTGACAGAGAGAGACAGACAAACAGAGAGAGTGACAGAGAGAGAGAGAGACAGACAGACAGAAAGAGAGAGGCAGAGAGAGAAAGAGACACAGAGAGAGACATACAGAGAGAAAGGAGAGAAAGTGAGAGAGAGGGGGGGAGAGAGATAGAGAGAGAGATAGAGAGAGAGAGAGAGAGAGAGAGAGATTGAGGGGGGGGGGGGGCGGCACAGACAGGCTCACCCAGAGTACCTGTAATTTCAAGCTCCTTGAGCGTGAGACGGCCAAGGTAAAACGGGTAGGTCACTTGTAGATAAGTTTTGCTGTGCCCTGCCAGTTCCCATGCCCGATACGTGTTTCCGCACGTGACGGCAAAGTGTTCACAAACAACTAGCATGGGTCGTAATTCATATATAAACCAGGCGGCCTCAGCGTGTAGCTGTTGCCAGTGATGGCCTCAACATGTAACATTGATGTACGAGTGGGGAGTCCATATTGCCAGTGATGG
>JAWQFJ010002368.1:30000-45000 GCA_034096865.1 Theodoxus fluviatilis
GAGTGTGTGTGTATTGGGACTGGATGTGTGTGTCTGCAGACAGACAGAGTGTGTGTGTATTGGGACAGGATGTGTGTGTCTGTAGACAGAGTGTGTGTGTATTGGGGCAGGATGTGTGTGTCTGCAGACAGAGTGTGTATTGCGACTGGATGTGTGTGTCTGCAGACAGACAGTGTGTGTGTGTATTGGGACAGGATGTGTGTGTCTGCAGACAGAGTGTTTATTGGGACTGGATGTGTGTGTCTGCAGACAGAGAGAGTGTGTGTGTATTGGGACTGGATGTGTGTGTCTGCAGAATGAGAGAGTGTGTGTGTATTGGGACTGGATGTGTGTGTCTGCAGACAGACAGTGTGTGTATTGGGACTGGATGTGTGTGTCTGCAGAATGAGAGAGTGTGTGTGTATTGGGACTGGATGTGTGTGTCTGCAGACAGACAGTGTGTGTGTGTGTATTGGGACTGGATGTGTGTGTCTGCAGACAGTGTGTGTGTATTGGGACAGGATGTGTGTGTCTGCAGACAGTGTGTGTGTATTGGGACTGGATGTGTGTGTCTGCAGACAGTGTGTGTGTATTGGGACTGGATGTAAGTGTCTGCAGACAGTGTGTGTATTGGGACTGGATGTGTGTGTCTGCAGACAGTGTGTGTGTATTGGGACTGGATGTGTGTGTCTGCAGACAGTGTGTGTGTATTGGGACTGGATGTGTGTGTCTGCAGACAGACAGAGTGTGTGTGTATTGGGACTGGATGTGTGTGTCTGCAGACAGTGTGTGTGTATTGGGACTGGATGTGTGTGTCTGCAGACAGTGTGTGTGTATTGGGACTGGATGTGTGTGTCTGCAGACAGTGTGTGTGTATTGGGACTGGATGTGTGTGTCTGCAGACAGTGTGTGTGTATTGGGACTGGATGTGTGTGTCTGCAGACAGTGTGTGTGTATTGGGACTGGATGTGTGTGTCTGCAGACAGACAGTGTGTGTGTATTGGGACTGGATGTGTGTGTCTGCAGACAGACAGAGTGTGTGTGTATTGGGACTGGATGTGTGTGTCTGCAGACAGACAGAGTGTGTGTGTATTGGGACTGGATGTGTGTGTCTGCAGACAGTGTGTGTGTATTGGGACTGGATGTGTGTGTCTGCAGACAGACAGAGTGTGTGTGTATTGGGACTGGATGTGTGTGTCTGCAGACAGACAGAGTGTGTGTATTGGGACAGGATGTGTGTGTCTGCAGACAGTGTGTGTGTATTGGGACTGGATGTGTGTGTCTGCAGACAGTGTGTGTGTATTGGGACTGGATGTGTGTGTCTGCAGACAGTGTGTGTGTATTGGGACTGGATGTGTGTGTCTGCAGACAGTGTGTGTGTATTGGGACTGGATGTGTGTGTCTGCAGACAGACAGAGTGTGTGTGTATTGGGACTGGATGTGTGTGTCTGCAGACAGACAGAGTGTGTGTGTATTGGGACTGGATGTGTGTGTCTGCAGACAGTGTGTGTGTATTGGGACTGGATGTGTGTCTGCAGACAGACAGTGTGTGTGTATTGGGACTGGATGTGTGTGTCTGCAGACAGACAGAGTGTGTGTGTATTGGGACTGGATGTGTGTGTCTGCAGACAGAGTGTGTGTGTATTGGGACTGGATGTGTCATATTGTTTTCCCAAATCATGTTTAAAAAATTGTACAATACACTTATTGCAAAAGAAAGACAGGTGTTTAGATTGATAATACTTTAGTGTGAACGCGTGCTACTGGAGAGACCCTCTATACCTCATGTTGGCAATAAAATTCATATTTAAACTTTACAAAATCAAACTAAGATTATGTTAATACTACATCATAACCTTTAGGATACATTAAATGGTAGTTTTAAAGAGAAAAATTGCAAATGATAGACAGAGTGAGGAGGCAAATGGCCTTTGCTAGGAAAGTCTGAACATAGACTGTGCTAGTCCTTTCTCTTTAGTAGTCCTTGGTTACGGGGAATAAGAAAATTTAGGTAATAAGCTTAATCCCTGAAATTTTAAGGGAATAGGCTTATTCCCTGTTTCAACTGGGGAGTAAGCTTATTCCCTAAAAAAATCAGGGATTTAGCTTATTCCCTGAAATGGGAGGTCATCTTTTTGCCTTATTCCCTGATTAGTTTAAAGCACACAAACAGAAACACTAATACAAGATTTGTTGCTTTAAACATTGGTTTATTCATAAATACACAAGGATCAAAATACAAGATGAAAATATTGCTGTTCACAAACAATGAAAGCCCTTATAAGAAGTGGGCAACAAGTCAAAACAATTACATATTCTGCGGACTGGTTAATGTGAACACGAAAGTATAGAACATTCTCATTTCTGAAACGGAAATTAAGCCCGAGTTTCGTTCCTTTACTTCTGGCAGTTCTGGTAGACTGGTTATAATAGAAGCTGATATGATGATCTCTAGATCGTGGCAAAAGAATGACATTAAAGCATGCAAAAAGATTAATTAGATTAAAAACTATTTGAAAACAGTCATATTAGACTGTTTTAACGTATACTTTCTGCACAAAACCCACAGAAAAAGTAAACAAACCTCACCGTACGCACCTTGCTGGCTAGCAGACAAACGCAATCGAACCGTAGTCACTACGCCAGCAGACGATCGAGCTAGTGTGATATAATGTTTCATGTAAAGCTCGAATGAGTAGCAGCAGATAACTGTTTAGTTCTGACTTGAATGGACTATTTCGTTTCCCTGGTCAGGCGAGGACAGAAAATTCACGATCATCGAGTCCATGAGTTTATGATCAACTGCCCGCATTCGGCGTAATGTAACGTTTAAGATTATGACAAGAAAATGGCATTAACGCACAAAACAAAGTTTCATGACAACTAAATTTACCAATTATATTAATAACTGACCATATTTACACCTACAGCTAGTGCTAAAACCTTACATACAAAGCAAACATACTGCAGGGAGTGTCCCGGTCACGCATCAAAACTCGGTGCACGAGTGTCGGAGCAAATAAACATAAGAGAAAAGCGAAACGATCACTTGTGCACTGTTGTCACTTTGAAGAATTTGCGGGGCTCCGATTAGAAGGAAAACATCTAAAAGTTGGTATGCCACCTCTGCTGGTCGTTTTGTTGAAAGGGCTCTAAGCACGCAACACTTGGTAAGATGTTCCTGGTAGACCATAACCCATTAGTATCCTCCCTGTTTAAGTGACTGATAGGAGAGGCTTCACAACAATGCCTTCAATAGTAGGTCTTCTTTTTTTTTCCCTGACACTGAACGCACAAAGACTTGAACAAAGTGACTCTGGCCTCTGTTATGTTTACATACTTTTTTGCAGCCTCTTTCAAAATTTTATCACGGCCACCATGGCCAGTGACAACATGGATGCGCTTTAAAACATAGTACATTTCCTCAACAAATATGAAGTGTGTTGGTTGCTCAGTTTCGTCCTTTCGCTTTAGAACGAGTTTGGATACTTGCCCACAGGTAAGAATTCCATACCTTCTTAGAAGGTGCCTTTGATGTTGGGTTTTAGTAGCTGATGTTGCTGCTGCTTCCTTCACTTCATCTAAAATTCTGTGGTACTCATCTCTGGTCATAAGTAATCTATTTGCTTTCTCCTTATTTTTTAGCCCTTCCTCAAGAAATACTTGTTCTTTCGCGTCCATGTTGCTTGATATGAATCACAGACTAGACTGACCTTTTCAATTGAACTGAATCTGCCCGAGGAAAAATCAAAACACAAACACCGACAACAGTTCACGAAATCATTCTGTACTTATCAAGAGAGTGAGTAAAAGTCAAGAAAGAACTCATTTCCAAGCAAAAGAAGTCTTAAAGAGTGATCAAAGCTCACTGACATCGAATTATTTATGGTAAAATGTACACGTCTTTCTGTTTGTGTGTTTCAAACTAATCAGGGAATAAGGCAAAAAAATGACCTCCTATTTCAGGGAATAAGCTAAATCCCTGATTTTTTAGGGAATAAGCTTACTCCCCAGTTGAAACAGAGAATAAGCCTATTCCCTTAAAATTTCAGGGATTAAGCTTATTCCCTAAATGTTCTTATTCCCTGTAATATATATATATATATATATATATATATATATATATATATATATATATATATATATATATATATATATATATATAATCCGAGTTGGTCCACCAAAAATGCGATCATAGGACGAAGGCCGACTGAAACTTGCGAGGACCTAAAAAGTCACTTCATAGTCAAATTTGGTCACGAAAAATACCTACTACCCCTTCCCAACCGTCCCAAGTCCACAAAAGGATCAAAGCGATCTTGATACACCCGATTTCGTCTCTGATATCGCTGACGAAAAATCTGGTGAATGATCGCCGCCATTTTTACCTCCCAACTAAGGGACTTTAGAGCTGCTCCAATCACCTCTAAATTATTCCCGCTAACTTAGCTGTCAGTTAGTCAAACTGGCGCTCGAGCAACCCAGTTAAGCTATCCGGCGCTAATTTAGCTGGTAGGTTGCGTTTTAGCTGACAGCTAACCGATAACTGATTGTTGAGCAACCGGCCCCAGCAGAAGCAAAGAGCGCTCCTTTGCCAACATGAAGCGCTGGTGCAACTGTGAAAATTAACTATCAGGCACTCAGCGGCAACATGGTTACACCTGGTTAAATGATCTTCAGGGAATGAGGATGATGCTGAGTGGTGAACATATGGCTCGACGAAAAGGGAGTAAATGTGAGCGCTTTGAGATTCGATGATGGGTTGAAAGTCATCAAATCAAATCAACGGTGTAGTTTTATATGGCGTCTGGTCGTACGTTTCTGGGGCTCGTACCGCTTCGCAGTTTGACTCCCAGTGCTTGGGCTACAATCTATTATTTAGCGCCACCTGACGACACGTGCAGTGACGGTGAGAACACGCAGAGTCGAGGGAGCGTTCAGGATTGGCGCCATGAAGCGATACGGAGCGGTACGTAAGCGAGGTGCACGCCGTCAGTCGGCGAGAGTGGCAAAACGTAATCTGCGCACGTCATTCTCACCGACAAAATTCGAGTTATGCAACGACACAGTGGGTCACGTGTCGATCTTAATGCGCTCCAGGTATCGGCACGACCTCCATTCAGTGTCAAGTATCTCAACCAACTGCTGGCTTATACATCACACTACAGTGTGCCAATGCTGCCCACACGCCTAGCCAGTTTTATTCTCGGGTGGAGAGAAGTAAAGCGAGTTAAAGCACCTTGACCGAGGACGTAACACTAGGGGGGCGTTTGTTAGGCCCCAAATCTCAAGATTTTCCCTCAATGGCTAGTTGAGGGCGAGAGAGACGCTCATACAGCTAAAGAAAAACGGCCAATCATCAACTGGCAAGGCGGAAGAACATGGCTGCGTCCTGGCGCCAGAGTCGGCGAAGAAGTTGCCGAGAGACGAAATAATTGACGATACAGATCTCACATAAGTTTTTCACTTGACAGAACACACCATGGTGTCATATCAAATGGCACGGGAACTTTTTTCCACGAAAAAAAGCAACCAGGATTCAACCGTAGGAAATGCTGTCGAAAATGTTAAGCCTCGATTCATTTCGATCAATTCAAGGGATATAATTCATAGAGCGTACGTACGATTAAAAAAATTCGTTAGTGTATGTCGAGAAATAAACTACACACCTACTCCTCAAAATTTACAAATGAACACTCGAACGGCAAATACTTCCATGAGCGTACACTTTTTCATTATCGGACCCAGAGAAGCACATTACAGGCACTGTTATCTCCGAACACCAGCCCAACTTGCACTGTCTCCGCCATTTTGGCTCATCCGGGTCTCTGCAGCGGGACGAATCCAGGGAGCCTCGGACCTCCCTCGGCCTCCCGCCTTCACAGCGAGTGCATCCTTATGAACGAGGAACGTAGGCAACGCCTAGCCCTCGCGATTCTCTCGAGATTTTGGGCCAAACAAACGCGCCCTAGGATCTGAGCAGCTTCGATCGCTCTTGCCGCACCCTGCGAGCGACAGATACCTTGCGTTCCATTGTTCTCCGTTTTGATAGTTTTTTCTGACTTCAAAAGCACATCATCAGTAAAAGTAGATGATTTTTTAGGCCTTCTCTTGATACAGGAATCCTCAAAATGATTTCACATTCAGTTTTATCCCTTTTAATCGAAGAGGCGACTTAATAAAAGCATTAGGGTCGATGATCATGTATAACAGAAGGGAGATAATCATTTCCAGTCATAAAGGCAGGTCAAGGGAAATTCCAAAATGTATGTCGTCTGCCACTTCGTTACAGGTATGAGTATAAATGCTGACGTTTCCTACTGATATAAAACCACGACAAAAATCAAATCTGCCACGGTGATGAGAGCACTAAAATATGAATTTCTTCGAAATTTGATAGCAATCGGCACGTCTGCCACTTCCATGGCTGTAAACTTCATGGCTCGAAGCATGTTTACCGTGAAAGTCTGTGGAGTGACTTCCGTTTAATTCGATGTTTAGTATGAGCCAATCAAATGCGACTACGGGGCTAGGCACAGCAAGTGGCGCACTCTAGTGTCAAGCAGTTAAAGCGCCTTCTGAGTTGCTCTAGCTACTACGCTACCTTGACAGGGAGTTGACCTCTGCCACTCGGTGAGAGGTCACTGCAGGAATGATGTGATCGGTGTGCTACGATAGCAGAGATGAAGCAGAGTACAACGAAACGCGGGGTTGGAGAGCCCAACCACAGCATCGACCTTCAGTTGGAATTATCATTGGCGAAAGCGTGAGAAACGCTTGAAGCTATCCCAACTAACGCAGTTTGTGACTTTCTAATATGTAGAGACACCATCGTTCTTTGCTGTGCCTCTGGTCATGTGACTTGGCGTTCTGCTTCACATCGCACGCAGTCGTACACCTTTTGTTTATGTCTTTGAGCAGCATATTATTTGTCTTGTATTGCTGCTAGTTCTCAGACTGTCCAAGTTTTTCGTGCAATTTTTTAATTTGTGTGCCATTGAACGGAGAGAGTGGCGATCGGGTATTTTTTGCTTTGGTCATCACAGAAGGTAACGGACTTGCCGAGCAACAAGAGTGGGGGACGGTGCTACTGAGATAACTGTTGGTATGAAGTAAAGTTAATAATGCAAAATATACTGTGTTTCAGACATTGCGATTTTTCTTTATGAAGACCTAACAGTCGCTAGGGGGTCACAGTGGAACTTTGTGTCAAAAGGTTTAAAGGTCAAAGTTTTATTTTATACAGCGACTCATCACCCATGTCTGGGTCTCAAACCGCTTTACACTTTACACCCCCCCACCCCCACCCACCCCACCCCCCACCCCCGACAACTGGGCAGCTTGATCAATCCTTTCTAGTACCTTACAACAAACAAAGTGACAAACATTTAAGACGCACACAGTCGGGTACCAGCACAGACTCCGCTCCCTGGGGAGTATTCCAACCCGATGCTGGCTCTTGGCCGCATACAAGGGTTAATCACACTACAATTTGCAAACATTGCCCTCTCAGGTACCCGGTTTTACTCCTGGGTGGTGAGAAGCAATGGTAGTTAAGCATCTTGCTCAAGGATGCAACTCTGAGAACCGCGCAGCTGCGAACGCCGAATCCACTAGCCGCATGCGACTGACGGTCAAGCGCGCTGACCACTCGGTCACACTGGTATTGCTGTTCTGTATATTTGTTTTTTATTGCAGCGTATGTGCTTGGGTCTGTTTTATGTCTATGTTGTGCTTCGCCTTCGCGACAATAAAAAGATATTCATAATTTGAATAGTGACAACACTATGAAGGACTATCGTGACAGGTCCTTTGAAAACTGATCGCGTGGTAGACATTTGTGGAACGATAATTTGACTTTTGGGATACACCCGGAAAAAAATCAAATGCTATGTATAGTCAAGAACATTAAGGGTAAAACTTTGAGGAAACATTTCTTTTGCATCTAGATTCCAAAATAATTTACAAATTATCTTTGGGAACCAGATATTCGGGCATGTAAGGTTTAAAATAGTGACGCCAACATGGTTGACACACATGAAGTGGAATGTAAAACGAAAGAATGAGAGCCTCAGTAAATCAACGGTTACAGCAAGAGGACGTTCACCGAGAGGTGGCAAGTTCAGCCCCAGCCTGAAGTTCCAAGCATTCTTTTGTCAGTCCCAGCCTGAAGTTCCAAGCCTTCTTTTGTCAGTCCCAGCCTGAAGTTCCAAGCCTTCTTTTGTCAGTCCCAGCCTGAAGTTCCAAGCCTTCTTTTGTCAGTCCCAGCCTGAAGTTCCAAGCCTTCTTTTGTCAGTCCCAGCCTGAAGTTCCAAGCCTTCTCTTCTCAGCCCCAGCCTGAAGTTCCAAGCATTCTTTTGTCAGTCCCAGCCTGAAGTTCCAAGCCTTCTCTTCTCAGCCCCAGCCTGAAGTTCCAAGCATTCTTTTGTCAGTCCCAGCCTGAAGTTCCAAGCATTCTTTTGTCAGTCCTAGCCTGAAGTTCCAAGCATTCTTTTGTCAGTCCCAGCCTGAAGTTCCAAGCCTTCTTTTGTCAGTCCTAGCCTGAAGTTCCAAGCCTTCTTTTGTCAGTCCCAGCCTGAAGTTCCAAGCCTTCTTTTGTCAGTCCCAGCCTGAAGTTCCAAGCATTCTTTTGTCAGTCCCAGCCTGAAGTTCCAAGTCTTCTTTTGTCATTCCCAGCCTAAAGTTCCAAGCATTCTTTTGTTAGTCCCAGCCTGAAGTTCCAAGCCTTCTTTTGTCAGTCCCAGCCTGAAGTTCCAAGCCTTCTTTTGTCAGTCCCAGCCTGAAGTTCCAAGCCTTCTTTTGTCAGTCCCAGCCTGAAGTTCCAAGCCTTCTTTTGTCAGTCCCAGCCTGAAGTTCCAAGCCTTCTTTTGTCAGTTCAAGCTTAAAGTTCCAAGCCTTCTTTTGTCAGTCCCAGCCTGAAGTTCCAAGCCTTCTCTTCTCAGTCCCAGCCTAAAGTTCCAAGCCTTCTTTTGTCAGTCCCAGCCTAAAGTTCCAAGCCTTCTTCTGTCAGTTCCAGCTTAAAGTTCCAAGTCGTCTTTTGTCAGTCCCATCACAGTTTGGGGTCTTTGTAAAAAGTCGTCAGTCACATGAAATAGTTTGGTAATGTCTACAGACAACAACCACTAGATGCATGCGTTACAAGCTTCGCTGTTGACTGTAGAGGGAATAGCCCACAATGAATGCCAACTTCAAAAATTGTTCAAAGCCAACCCATCTCTTTGTAAAATTATTGTAGTCACGATGCGAGATGGGTAAATTCATACATTTTTCTTCGTTGTCAGAGAGAAGTGAAAACCAAACAAACAGAGACAGTGGGAAAAGTGTAACTTATTGCAGGACCAGTCATCTCCCTCCCCACTCGTTTACCCCCCGCCCCACTCGCATCCCCCTCCCCCCTCCCCCCTCCTACTCCGTCCACCCCTTCTCATCAGCTGGAACCCCCGGCTCCTGGTTATGGTCATGCATAGCGTCCAGACGTGCACGAAAACATTTTGCACAACAGGATCAACACTAATTCGGTACATCGATCTATCAGCATTCTTACGCGGCGGGGTAAAAAGACAGAACGAGGGGAAATAATCACCATTTCATGTCAATATGAATAGGACAAAACACGGTTTCTATCACAACTGTGCCCGAGCGTTAGAAATCCTCATACTTACAGAATCACAGCAGCCTTATGCCAGGATCACAAGTCTCAGCTCGGAACGTTGCCAGGCTAATGACACGAATGGTCTGCAAGACTGTGTCGCCGCGGAAATTTAATCATTTCTTGGTTGCCAAGGTAACGTAGTTCCTGCGTCAGAAGCTCAGCAACAACAGTGCTGCGTTCGTGAGGATCCAATCGACTGACAGAAAAAGCCTTTTACTGGCGGGCTCGCCTTATATAATGTACATCTCTTCTGAAATCGTTTTCTACCTCCAAGTCGGGACCAAAAATATTCTTCGACATCTTTTAGCTTTATTCATATAAATGACTTCAATTCTTTGACGCAGTCAAGGGCTTTGATATAGAACTTTTCCTTCTTTACAAGAATAACGAGTTATGGGTTACAGTGCAAGACTGTCACCGTAAAAACATATTAAGACATACATGTACAATATTTTGAATTAATTAAAAAAAATGCATGATCTCTTAACAGCTTTCTCATGTGCGGAGGGGATGAAAATAGACCCATGGCTTCCTCCCCAAGGTGGAAAGCAAAAGACAAGGAAAATGGAGTGTGGACATGCGTATACTCCAACCTACACCAATCATTTCGGTAGTTAATCCCCATACATCGTCCACGAACGCTGATCGGTTGCCAAGTCTCAACCAAAAAACCATACATCTATGCACTATTCTGTCTAAACATTCATTCCATCCATATAATTATCCTGCTAGCCAGTCAGCCAGCATGCCATTCCATCTTTCATTCCATCCATCATCCATCCATCATCCATCATCCTTCCATTATCCATCCAGCTTCCAGCATCCATCCATCCATCCATCCATCCATTCATTTATTCATCCATCATCCATCCATCCATCCATCCATCTTAAACATCTCGCACTAGGTGGTGATCAGCGGGCTATGTTGGAACTCTGTGCCTACAATTCTCGAGCGACACTAATAGCCTTCTATGGTGAACTGTTTACCCTGCCCGTGCATTGTCCTCGCTGCTGGAACCGTTTGCTTTCACGTAGCCCTTCTTCTTTCTTTCCCCCCTTCACTAAACTTATTTTGTTAGTCGCTGCAAACGTCATACTAGGCAACCTCCTCCCCTTCTTATTCATGGGTCTGGCTGCTGAGCAAATCACGGTAGGGCTACCATGACAACGAGTATCACCAGGCGAACACAATAGCAGAAACGTGGGTGTATAAAGAAAAACAAGGGGATAGAGAAAATGTAAACATTAACGATCACAACAGAGAATAGCATACGGCAGCTGCCGCCATCATTCAGCGTGGCTGAGACTATAGTGTGTTCAGAATGCTGCCGCCATTATGCTCTTATCAGCTGGAACCCGTGGTCATACAGGTTCCGGGGCCTCACTCCAGTAGCTCCACCATGGGCTGCCCCGAGCAGCACACTGTGCCACTGGAGGGTGGGGATGGGGGGATATTGTAAGGGTGGGATTCTCTCCCTCATGCCTGCGCCAGTGTGGACAATCTACCCCTCGTCCGTCATTTCCAGAGAGAAGCTGCCTCAGTAGTACTTTGCAAGCCCTGAGTGGCATTTGCTACGTCTCTCGGCTTTGCACAAAGGCCAGCAAACGCATTCACGAAAAACAAAAAATCAAATGCGTGATTGGAAAAATCTTATAAAAGAAACAACAGCGTACATATCATATCAGATGGTCAAAAGGGACGCTGATTATTTCCATGACGGAGGATTTGCGGAGTTGTGTGAACCAATACTGAGAACGTTGTCATCTCTCCGGGTTCACCTTGTAAATTGACAAACAAAGTAACAAACTAAAACTGCTGCAAACTGACTTCACGAGAAGAGAGGGGTCACGTCATGCGGGCTTTATGAAGCCACTCACTGGATGTAGAAATGTTGAAACTTTAAAAAATCTCTCTCTCTCTCTCTCTCTATCTCTCTCTCTCTCCCTCCCGTCTCTCTCTCTCTCGGTCTCTCTCTCTCTCTCTCTCTCTCTCTCGTCTCTCTCTCGCTCTCTCTCTCTCTCGCTCTCTCTCTCTCTCTCTCCCTCTCTCGCTCTCTCTCTCTCTCTTTCTCTCTCTCTCTCTCTCTCTCTCTCCCGTCTCTCTCCCGTCTCTCTCCCGTCTCTCTCCCGTCTCTCTCCCGTCTCTCTGTCTCTCCCTCTCTCTCTATCTCTCACTCTCTCTCTCACTCTCTCACTCTCTCTCTCTCTCTCTCTCTCTCTCTCTCTCTCTCTCTCACTCACTCGTCACTGGGCAGCAGAGCAGAGCAGACGTGTTTCGCGTTGCTCCGGCAGCGGAGTAGTGGACTGTGTGTGAAATGGCTAACGCTGGAGTATTAGCCATTGAATTGTACACCAAGCAACGATTAACAAGGACAAAGTGAGTAGAGATTACCGAATCTTTCTTGCTGGATACTCCCTTTGTTGTTTTGGACTTGTCAAACAAGCCAAAATGGACCGAACCTCAGTCGTGCTCACACGGAGATGCATGTACATGGGCCGTCTACGACACCCGTGACCAAACTTTGACAACACAGGGGCGGGCGAGGGGGGGGGGGGGGGGCCCGGGGTTTCCGGCCCCCCCCCCCCCAACAGAATTTTTTTTTAATTAAAAAAAAAACTATTTGTATTAGTAATAAAATGTGCTGCCTGAAAGTGGTAATGATGACTATCAGAATGCGTCAGATTGGAATATTTTGCAGTGAAAATCCCCCCCCCCCCCCCCCCCCCCCCCGCTCTCACGTTTGGGCTGAGGCTCAAGCGCACCAATAGGGTCGTTCTTCTGCCACCCCCCCACCCCCCCTCTCACGTTTCGGCTGAGGCTCAAGCGCACTTATAGGGTCGTCCTCCTGCCCCCCCCCCCCCCCCCCCCCCCCGCTCTCACGTTTTGGCTGAGGTACAAGCGCACCTAAAGGATCGTCCTCCTGCCCCCCCCCCCCCTCCCGCTCTCACGTTTTGGCTGAGGTTCAAGCGCACCTAAAGGGTCGTTCTCCTGCTGCAGAAGATTAGAATAGTTACAAACCTTTCGATGAGGAATGTTTTATTTCGAGAGATAGACATGCACGTCAGCATAGTCAGTATGTCGGACTGGTGTTTTTTCAATGGATGCATGCTTAGTGAGGTAGCTGTGAAGAAAACGTGCATCTTGTCATTTGCTGAAGTGAACTAGTTGTTTATTTCACAAATTCATTGTTTGTATCTTTCGTGTTAAACTGTGCTCACCATATTTCGATATGGGCGTAACGGGGAGGGGGCCGCTATTGCGGGGGGCCGCTATTGCGGGGGGCCGCTATTGCGGGGGGCCGCTATTGCGGGGGGCCGCTATTGCGGGGGGACGCTATTGCGGGGGGCCGCTATTGCGGGGGACGCTATTGCGGGGGCCGCTATTGCGGGGGCCGCTATTGCAGGCTTTTTTTGGTCAAACGTTCTTCAGGCCATTTTAATTCTTTTGTCCTAAAACGCCTATTAAAAAACAAAAACAGAAAATTTGTGTTACTATTTTTTGAAAAAACTTAGAAATGTTTTCGTTTTTTTCATAAAATTGCAGGACACAAAAGCCTACACAAAACACACACACACACACCCACACACACACACACACTTCCTAATCAGTCTTCTCTCTCTCGGCGGCCCTATCGGCCAAGATCAGAGGAAATAATGTCACTTCCTCCATCAAAGAAAAAAGCGTGCCTCCGCGGCTAAAATCCAAGGAAACAACGTCACTCCCTCCATCAAAGCACAAAGCGCGCTTCCGCGGCTAAGACCAAAGGAAACAACGTCACCATAAAATAGTTTTTTTCAATAATGGGTGAAGCTCCATCCCACGTTTGACTCTCAACGGGTGGTCCCTACGCCTTAACTCCAGGGCCCGACGCTGATGTTGGACACATGGGTTGACAAACTACAACTTCTGAGAAAACGACGTGAACCTCTCAGGTGGAAGGGGATACGAGTCGCCAGTGAGCTAAGAGGCAGGCCACAACACTCCAAGAACCCCGCAAGCAGGGACACAGGGCTTATTACAAGAATAACAATATTCACTTCCGAGATGAACCCCCAAGAGCCGCAGCTCAAAGGGACGTGATAGGACACAGTATCAGAGACCAGACCATACACGATACAGAAATGACTTTGCGCAGGTATCCGGACATCCGCGTATCGTAGAGCATGGCAACCGGGTGATCCCAATACGTCCCCGGCACCACAGGAAAACATATTCAAGACGACACGGGCCTCGTATGACCACATACAGAGGGCCGACAGGGAACAAGGGAGACGAACAGGAAAGGTATCTGGATGAACAGAACAGAAGTCATTCCTCTAAAGTTTCATTTTACCAGGATGTGAAGGACCACTCCATGCAGGTTGGTCGTGTGCTGTCTACAGAAGGTAGAGGACGAGCGAGGAGCAAGAAAGGAAGGACTTTAGATGGAAGTCCAGAGCGTTACACTTCTCAAGGATCTGGGTGGGTCAGTAGAGAATCGTCACCTGAGTACCTTGTTGTCGACGAATATGTTGCCGACGAATATGTTGCCTCACCCGAGGGGAAACTAACTGGTGATGATGGTGGGATGGCGTGCGCGTCAAACTGTGTACCAAAGGCTCGCTCTATTCAACTGGGATGATTCAAAAGGAAATCAACAGAAAGGCACAAGCGGCTGTGTCAGCGGACGAGACTGCGAAACACGAATGGTGGCAGAATGAAATATTGGAGCAGTCGGATGTCAGAGTGCTTTCTGAGGACAATCAGCTGCAGTCTACTTGTTCTGATGAAGGCGAATCCACCAACCAATACGCAAGACAAGCGCCGACTAAGTCGCCTAGCTCTGCTCTTGTGCCATACGTAATGACCTTAAAAATCCATTGTCGCTGCGGATGCACTGGACGATTGCTAGAGAGACTTCGTCCATTCCTGGATCATTGAAACTGAACAAATGAGATTTCGTTCCGGAACGGAGAGAGAGAGAGAGAGAGAGAGAGAGTCGGACGGGCGGACGGACGGACAGACAGACAGACAGACAGACAGACAGACAGACAGACAGACAGACAGACAGACAGACAGACAGACAGACAGACAGACAGACAGACAGACAGACAGACAGACAGACAGACAGACAAACAGAACGAACTGAACAACTGAACTGAACTGAACTGAACTGAACTGAACTGAACTGAACTGAACTGAACTGAACAGTTTAGTTTTATTGCCAGGTCGACAGCCCATTCAATGTTTGTGATCAAAGCAGTCGTAGACATGTATTATATACATCCGATAGTCATTGTCTTTGCGGAGTAATTGTGCACTCTGCAATGTAAAAGGAGACGAAGGAGACTTTCTTCAATATTGTGAGCAATATGACGCATTAAGACGA
>JAWQFJ010002368.1:47500-60000 GCA_034096865.1 Theodoxus fluviatilis
AAATATAGGCGAACTGGCAAATTACAAAATAGCAGATGTTTACGCTCAGCTGAGTTATTGAATTTCCCTTGCAAATAGTGCTTGTCGTTGTCTTCGTCGGCACACACGTCTTATCTTAATAAATGAGCGAAAATGAAGTCGGGTTTTCTCTGGTTCCAGGGCGCGAAGGCTTGGTTCAAACAAAAACAATATCTAATACTAGTAATAGTGTCTTTGGTTCAACCCTAGTCTCCGCAAGATGATTGAAAACCTGTCACAAATCTCGCGTAAGGAAAACGGCAGCCATTAACGAAGCAATTTTATAATAGGCTATATTATACATTGTTCAGTGTTGTCACAGTTATTAATTTCTTTTCGATTATTCGTGGTTTCAAATCCACCGAAAGAAACGGGTAAAACATTGTCAACATTGCCGTGCACGCTTATGATAATGTGTGTATTTTTCCGAGAGAGAATCAATTCCCCGTGTGTACCGCGTGACAAACCAGGCTGAAGTCGCAGAATCAGTTTCGGAGCAAACGTCTCTTAAAAGTCTTCAGTGAGCTAGGCCATGTATTGCTTTCTGCAACATGGCTCACGAACTTTAGTTTAAAACAAAAGTACGTCGACTTGTTTTCTGATGCGCAATCGCAATTACGCGTATGTAGCGACAGTCACATCTGTAACACACAATCTGACTCCTGCACATTAACATATATATATAAATTATGTGTGTGTGTGCCCTGTATCGAGCATAAACGCCAATGTAAATACACAGCCAATCACAGCCAATGAGGTGAAGTGGCCCGTCTGGCGGTGAAGCACATCAGCTTCAAGCACCTTTCTTAGTGTGGCCCATTAATGGAAGCCTTACCGAGTTTTCACGATCAAATTACACGCGTTCATTAGCGAAGGGATTTTCGTCTACGGTCACTGTATACTTTTAAGGGAGAAAACTGTTGTTTGCACCATGGAAACTGGTCAATATGAATAATCTTTTTTCAGGGAACATGTTTACACTTTTTGGGGGGGTTTAGGAATACGAAGCATTTTTCATGGCCAAAGGTAAACAGGATCCGATCGGAATATTCCGAGAGGCAATAGCCTTACGCATTGTCACCTCACACACATGCCGTTAGGTTCTGCGTCCACGATCCATTGCTTGGTTAAAATTCGCGCATTCATTAGCATAGGTGATTTTCGCCTGCGGTCACAGTGATCTCTACGGGCAGACAATAGTCTGCATTGTGGGAGAAGGTGTGTAGATATACAAATATGGAAGAACCTGTTTTCGAGGGGAAGGGTCGGTGCTCCTTCTGCATTGGGGTTTGTGGAATGATTCTCATTGACAATGGTGGCAGGTCATGGTCGGGATATTCGAAACGTCGGTGACCTTACGGTAAAAAGTCACCTCGCACACAATCCACAGCAAGGTCTATCCTCCACGCCCCATACCGCTTTCATAAAGTGCATTTATTCGCAAGGAGGGGGTTTCGCTCAAGGTTTCTGGGGCATGTTGCAGACACAATTAAAAGCCAAGATCTTGTGTCAACATGATGACAGCAGATGGAAAGGCAATCAACTGTTAATACACGTTGACACCATTTGTGAACTTGGGTCAGTGTTGACTCTGGCACAGTTCGCAATGAATGCGCAATAGACTTGACCATTCGCTTTACAGCATTGCGCCAAAATACATTTCGTTCTGATACTATTTTTCTCTCCACTTTTTACAGAAATCAATCAGATGTCAAAACGTGTTTCCATTTCAACGCAAACATTTTATTTTATCGAATACACGTTTGTTTATTGCCTCAACAAGAGTAAGTTATGAGTTTTGTGCGAAATAGTCTTAGAACTACTTTAACCGCGTATGTCAGGGATCAGATCGGCTAGCGCACAAGCCTCTGGTGTGACCTCCATTTGCATAAATTGGACGAAAACCTTCCATCACGTGATGTCAACTGGGCAAAAGATACTTTCGCCGGTAGGCGAGTGAACTAGAATGCGTTGACACCGGCCCAAGCCTCGCGTCTATGCAACCCGACCCTGTATGCATACCCTTGAAGGGAAGACAGCTGTTGTCCGCACTGTGGGAATGGGCAGGGAGACACCCCCCACCCCCACCCACCCACCCGGTCCCCCCCCCCCCCCCAAAAAAAAAGAGGAGAATATTTGTTCATGGGTCGTATCAATACTCTCTTCGTATTAGGTATTTCAACGTTTTTCATACCCAGTGATATATGGTAGCAGTCAGGTCATATACTGAACAGGAAACAAAATCATAGCAGTTAATCACCTTACACAAGTGCCGAATAAAGCGCCAACGCTACATCCTGTTCTCAAAAAGATTAGTTATCAGTGTGGCTGCTTTTTCACCTGCGGTCAGTGCTTCCTTGCAAAGAAGATAACCGTTGACTGCTCGTCGAGAGAGCTTGTTTAATGTGCATTTATCTACACGCTCCCGCGGGCGTAAATCCAACTGCGATGATAAATGTATCTTTTTGAGCACAGAATTAGGCACAGTGGCTTGTGTGAATCGACTGGGTGCCGCGGTCAGTTCCCTGCACCTGTGAACTTCTATCATTGACTACGAGAAAGAATCTGCGTTCCCGATTAAAAAATTTCACAGTGCCAAAGTACTAAAAAATGTTCTTCATATATCTATACCGATGCGAAAGAAAGTTGAAAACCTATTCACTGAATACTTGCTGGCTTCAACGTCAAGTCGAGCGTCAAAACCATCCATAAGACAGGGCCGGACCAAATGAGTTGTGGGCGGGGGGGGTTCCTTTTAGGTTGGGGGGACAAATCAGCGAAGTGGGGAAGCCACGAGCGCGCGCCTGCTTCGCAGGCGCGCAAACTAGGGGGGTCCGGGGGCATGCCCCCCCGGAAAATTTATGAAAAACGGTTAAAATCTGTGCAATCTGGTGCATTCTGGGCCTTGTTTTGAGGGGTAAGAGCAGCATTGTTTTTGGAGACACACACAAAAAATATATAAAAATAAAAAAACTCAAACCAAGGTACATGCTTTTTCTAGGGGGGGGGGGGGGTCCGGAACCCCTGGAACCCCCCCCTGGGTCCGGCCCTGAATTAAGAGCACCTCAATGATTACCTGTGCTAATACATGCAGTAGGCCTACCACCGTCTTCATGCTATGTCAATTATCAATACATTTACTTACTACTTTATTTGTACTGTTTACTTGTAATCATGTGCTTCCTTGTCAGCGTGGCAACATCATGATTTCTATCAACCTGCTAACCACAGTGAAGATGTTCTGTTTAGGAACACCATGGAGACGGGTAAACATGATACGTCTCTCTGCATATCTGGTCGATGAGGAGGTCGAAATGCTGGCAGTAGCCCAGGTTTTCCTGTGCCTGGAAACAGAAAGCGATCTCCTGAATCTCTGTGTCTTTCTCTCTATCTGTCTGTCTGTATCTTTGTCTGTCCGTCCGTCCGTTTCTCTCTCTCTCTCTGTCTCTCTGTCTCTCTCTCTCTCTCTGTCTCTCTCTCTCTCTCTCTCTCTCTCTCTCTCTCTCTCTCTCTCTCTGTGTGTGCGTGCGCGCGCGCGCGTGTGAGTGTTACAGGATCGCTTAGAGGTGTAGCCCTTCCTCCGTTTTTCCTCGGGAGTCTGACGGTTCTTACGGTGAATGAGTGTGTGTGTGTGTGTGTGTGTGTGTGTGTGTGTGTGTGTGTGTGTGTGTGTGTGCGTGTGTATTTGTGCTTGTGCGTGCGTGGGTGTGTGCGTGTGTGCTCTTGTGTGATGCCGCTCATCACGTTGACAGAACCTAGAACGAGTACAGCATTGGGGGCCGTGCCTTACTGACACGGCGCTTCAGCATTTGCAAAGGGCACATTTCATCTCAAACAGTATAATTATTACAAAGAGCGAACAGTTCATCATCAACTGGCCCTTCGTTTAGAATACTCTCTCTCTCTCTCTCTCTCTCTCTCTCTCTCTCTCTCTCTCTCTCTCTCTCTCTCTCGTTCGTGATTACACCTTGGTCTTTGAAGGCCGTTGCACACGGTGAACAGGCCTGTTTACCCCTAAAACATTGCATGTGTATTTTGTGGGAACAAAAGTGAAGAAATCTGTAGTTTTGTAATTGAATGTGTAGAATTTCTCGTCGTCCTATTATAAAAACATAAACAATGTTTGCTTCTTTTTACTACATGTAGTTCGCATTTATTCATTGCTTCATGAAGTTCATCAATAAAGATCATTTTTCCATGTGCGGTTTATTGACTAAGACTGACAGCACACTAACTCGAGGTCATAACCTCAAACTAACAAAGAAATCTACTAACATTCATATTTACAATCATTTTTTCACTAATCGTGTCACTAACATGTGGAACAGTCTATCACAAGAGACAGTCGGTGCAGATACACAAAACGCCTTTAAAAACCAACTGGACAATGTCTTTCAGAATAAAATGTACTCCACTGACTGGAGTCTAGACTAATCAAGAAATACTAGGTGTTAGGCATATTATCAGAGAGTGAAACCAGAGAACCTTTAACCAAGAGTGATCAAAATAACAAAAAAGAGGGCAACAGGCTGAAAGCCTACAATGCCTTTCTACTATACTATACTAAGTACACAACACACAAGGATTTAAAGAACAAAAATTAACACAATCGAACACATTTTTGATGAAGCACAAAACCAAAAACATGTGCACATAGAGGACAATGTTCAGTCACTGAATGTTCATACAGTATCTCTCAGCTTAAGCACTCATTTCATTTTCCTTCTTGAGGCTGTGGTTTGAGGCTTTTGGCATAAGCACTCTTCAGAGTGTCGAGGTCACTGTCGGTCAGCCTTCGAACAGCTTCTGTAGGTCCTAGAGGATTTGATTTTAAAACCAGCAGGCTTTCAACAGTGGCATGTGAAAGACTGGCTCTCTGGGCAGTGCGATTCTTCCGCACACATGAAAACACTCTTTCACAGTGCGCGCTGCTGTGGGGGATGGTCAGAATTCCTCTCATGACCTTGGAGAGCTCCAGCAAACTCATATCACCATCCTCAGACAGGTTGCCGATGTTTGCCCAAGTCTGGTCAATCTGTTCTGCCTTGCACGATCCAACATCTCGGGCTTGGTAGGAGGAGAACTGCTCTGTGATGTCGTTGACTGTGGATCCAGGAGGCAGCAGGCTTGGAAATCTGGTCAGGAAAAACCGGACACTGTTGACTGATGCATCGTCTTGGTGGTCTACATCCACCACTTGGGCATGGGCCAGCAGTGGGTCACCGAGAGGCAATCGTGACTTCAGGTAGTCAACAAGAGCCACAAAGTAAGCCTTGACTTGAGTGTAGAACTCATCAATTCTGGACTGCCTGAGGTGGTTCTTCTCTTTCTCCTCCAAGAACTTTCGCGCATCTTCGCCAATGCCAAGCTCACTGTTGGGCAGAAGGTTGTAAGACAGCTTGTATTCAACATCGTGCACTGGTTTGTTCTTTCTTGCAGAAGGCTTGACGAATCTGCCGAGCAGTTTTCTCAGCATGGACTCCATCTCTGGTGTGAGCCTGTGCATCTTGGGCTCATGCGACTGGAAGGCCAGTAGAAAGTCCTCAAACACCTCTACGGTGGGCAGAAGAAACAAACAGTACAACTTGCTTGTAGGCGACCGAACGAACTCAAAGATGTTTTCCACTTTGCTGGCTGCGTAGCTGCCTGTTGATTTGGAAGTCTCCTTGATGGAAGCCTTCTCATTCAGGAAGAACTCTTTCAGTGGCTCCCAGTTCTGCAGCAGCCTTCGAACACACCTGCAACAAATTAAAAATTCACAACTTATCGACTGTCTCAAATAGACAAAACTATTCAGATTTTTCCAATAATGTTGGCAACCAAACCTTCGCTTTTCATTGCCAATTATCATTGTAACCCTTTGTCAAAGAAAAGGCTCTACTGTAGCCCACCTGACAAACAGAAATGTTGTACATGTATGCCAAACCCATCAACTGCCAAATTGTCTTGGCAAATTTATGATTTGAATTAAACATTATTACTCCCCTTTGCTCATGTGGCATTGGTTTAAGTGTGCATGCACACATTCTAAGGAGAAAACATACACACATTCTAAGAAGAAAACAAGAGAGGCATACCTTCCAATACTCAGCCATCGTGTGCATCCGAGCTTCAGAATCTTCTACTGCTCAATATCATAGAGCTCCTGTGTTCCCTTGAATCCCGCCTTCCGTTCACAGCTCTTGTCGAAGTAGAAGAAAATGTCGATCAGTGCAGACTCGATGGGAGGAAGTAATTTCGCAGCTGTCTTCTCAGCGTTGTGGACCATGTGCAGTGTACAGCCAGACTAGAAAATCTGGAGCAAAAGTCAGTTAAGATTTAAAAAAAAAGTGAATAAAGTCATAATCATATCCATACACACATCAACTTTTTAAACACCCACTTTTCAAACAACTGCATTCTGAAAAATATATAACAATCTAAACAAACAATACTAATCAATTAAAGACTACATTTTAAGTCAAAGTGTAATGACTAATCTAATGGCTACCTTTTCTTGTTTGTCTTTCATGTACTTCAGCACTCCTTTCTTCCAGCCTGTCATCACGTTGACGTTGTCACAGCCCAAACTTAGGCAGTTTGTCCAAGGAATTCTGCTTTTCGTGAACCCTGCCTGGATCAAGTTGAAAATGTTCTCTCCTGAAAACCAAAACCAGATAACCAAATTGAGTTGGGTTTTTAAGATGTAAAATCATGTAATTACACATTCCCTCCCCCTCTCTTGTGAATGTATTTGAAGAATTGAAATTGTGTATTACCTGTAGCTGATCCGTCCAGGACAGGAACACTGAGGAGTTCTGATGTGACAAGGCCCGTGGCTTTACTGATAGTCCTGATCACAAGTGAGAACTGCTTGGAATCTCCATCATTTGATCCATCTGTTGAAACTGTGAATGGCTGTGTCCTCATTCTGTCGTGCAGAGATGTCTTACTTTGCTCTGCTACCTCTTTGATGACACAACCAAACTTACTGTTACTTTAACCTCCTGGTATAATGTTAAACACACACACACACACACACACACACACACACACACACACACACACACACACATGCTATTGTGATAAGATATGATTAAAAAACTCACCGGCAGCTATTTTGGAGTCCGGAAATGCAACTTTCACGGCTTCGGTTAGTTTGTCAGCTGTAGAGATCGGCAGACTGGCATCAGCAATGATGTGACAGATCATGGCCTCCGCCTTGGTGACAGATCTTTCAAAAGTCTTTTTTTGCCTGGTCCTCTGCCTCCTTGTCGGCACCTTTCTTCACACAGAAATCCATTTTCTTTTGTGTCGGCTTGCCTTTCGCTTGACTCACTTGGTCCGCTTCCTTGTGGGATACACTATTCACATCACGGGTACAATCAAACTTCCCACCGTGGCTGATGGAAAAATGGGAGTCGCAGACAGTGCAACGAGCATACTGTTTTCCTTTCCGCGAAGTGACAAGGCATGGGTATTTCTCATGATATTTTGACAGAAAGACTTGGCTCGGCACTTTGCTCGTCTTCTTTTTGGTTGGTGGCATTTTCTTCACAGTTCTCAACTTCAGTTCCGTTCAGCCATTGTCTCGAAAAGCGCACGTGGGTTGGCAGTAGGCCTAACGCGTTTATTTGTTCCCGGTATTCGCTTGGAGAAGCCAATTCGGCACTAACAAGCTACAACGCAACGCCCGCGGGCGCTATACGTGCTGCAAGCAGCAAACGACATCCGGCCGAAAACATGGATCGGAAAATAAATCGGTCTAGCGAAATGATGAAAATTTCGGATTGCGATATGCGAGTATGTTATGAAAATTCGTAGTTTACTACGCTCAATGTGTAGTGTAAACAGATCTGGGTGAAATAGCAACAGTTTTGGCTAATAAAATGCAAGTTTCCCAAAAATGGATTAACAATTTAGGACAGGTTTTATTTTGCCATCATTTCTCTGAAGCACTTCTGCCTGTCAGCCTATGGAAACGCTCCACATTCCTGATGTTTTCAACAGTGTCTCTGGCTTCTCATTCAAGTCAACAATGTCTGATATTTTTTTCATTTGGTTCACATGCAAGACGCTCATTTTAAACTAAGAAATACTGACACACATACAAAGAAACAATAACCAAATGACAGTATTGATTTATCAAAACTCTATGTAGAATATATCCATAGTTCATTTTAATTACATTATTCAAATCGAGATGTGCGTCGAAGATCGGGGTACGAGTCGACAGTTGGACCACTGACAGAGGTGCATGATACTACATATAGTTGAGTGGTTCAAGTGGTAATGAATCAAAACTGCTGAGAGTGTGAGCATATACAGCTGCGGCCTCTTCTGCAGCCATTTTTACTTCCGTTTTGCTCAGATTCGCCCTTTTCTCCTCTCCTGCAAGATGGTCACAGTCGCAACAGCAGCAGCAGTTCTATCGTCACTGACTGACACCATTGCTGTCCAGAAGACATTTCCAACAGTGATGCAAGCATCCATATATGATGAAGAGATCGGAGTCGATTGATTTGTTTCACAAAAACAAGTTTCATCGAGCGCAAACATCTCAGGTGAAACCCCCGAAAAATATATGGATCAGGGATATAGAAACAGCATGTTTCTTGTAACATTTTGGTAAAAATAACTGCAGAACTAAGGGAAGCAATCCTTCCATAACTGTCCTTTGAATAAGAGTTACCTCCCCCCGGAGATCCCAGAATTCCCTGTATCAAATGGCTGATTAAAATGGCACACTGTCCTACCAGAATACTGTCTTGGGTCATCACTACATCTGTGCAGGGGCGGACGAGGGGGGGGGGGGGGGGTTTCCGGGGGTTTCCAGAAACACCCCCCCCCCCCCCCCCCCCAACAGAAAAAAAATATATATATATATATATTTTTTTTTCTTTTCTTCAGTAACAAAATCTGCTGCCTGAAAGTGGTAATGATCATGATTATAATGCGCCAGAATGGACCATTTTGCAGTTACAACCTCCCCCCCCCCCCCCCGCTCTCTCTCTCTCTCTCTCTCTCTCTCTCTCTCTCTCTCTCTCTCTCTCTCTCTCTCTCTCTCTCTCTCTCTCTTTCTCTAAGCATAAATTCCATCCAATGCACCCTGAACGTTACCCTCATCAAATAGAATGGTCATAAACCCCTCAAAAACCAAGTGCGTGATCCTAACTACAAGACAAAAACGTCAACGACAATCCCTAACCATCAACCTTATGCTAGAAAATGAAATCATTGAGCAAGTTTCTGAACACAGAGTGCTAGGCATAATTGTTGATGAACAACTAACTTGGGAACAACATGTCAATTCCTTATGCAAAACTATTGCTAAGAACATTTTCCTTCTCTCCAAACTGAGGCATTTTGTCACCACCAATGCATGCATAATGTTTTTTCACGCACACATAAATTCCCATATTAATTTTGCATCTGTAGTATGGGATGGCTCTATGGCAGTGCACTTGAACAAGATTAAATCACTGTACAGACGAGCTGCCAAGGTTACCATTTCCGACTCAACATTGTCTACGGATGAAAAGATAAAAAATCTTGGCTTACTACCCTTCCAAAAACACCTCGTCCTCAATAAATGCATCCTTATGCACAAAATTGCTCATTCACAAGCACCAAAGTATCTTACTGATCTCTTCATTCGTCCCCAAACAAGCCATTCACTATCTCGCAACACTTTCATTCTACCACAACCTAGAATAGACATTTTCAAAGGCAGTATTACATATTCAGGTGTTATGATATGGAATACACTTCCATTGCACCTTAGGAACAATACTTCCTTGACGTCTTTTAAAGCATCCATACGTGATTATCTATTCAGATGATCTCACTTCTGTCGCCTGTACATATGACACGTATTGCTTGATCTTAAAGACTCACTGAGCTGACAGCTGTCAAAGACATATACTAAAATCTTTGTCATTGTTGATCATATTCTTCATATACCTTACCAACTGTTGTACATGGATTAGCTACTGTGTATTTTGTGTCTTAATTATCAATGTTTTCATTTCTTTATGAGCAAGGACAATTTGTAAGAAAGGCAGAAATGCCTAAAATTTCATCCTTGATAAATAAAGAATCAATCAATCAATCAATCTCATCAATCTCATCTCTGTCTCTCTCTCTCTCCTCTCTCTCTCTCTCTCTCTCTCTCTCTCTCTCTCTCTCTCCTCCCACCTCTCTCTCTCTCCATCCCACCCACCCTCTCTCTCCAACCCACCACCCTCTCTCTCCGACCCACCCACCCTCTTACTCTCAATCTCTCTTCCCTTCCTCCCTCTTCTCTCTCAGCTCTCTCTCCTCTCTCTCTCTCTCTCTCTCTCTCTCTCTCTCTCTCTCTCTCTCTCTCTTACCACATTTGAATATTTTGCCTCAAGGGCTGAATGTAAGAAAGGCAATACTGCCTAATTCACTACCCTTGTAAAATAAAGTTCGTTCGTTCGTTCGTTCTCTCTCTCTCTCACGTTGGCAAAACTCCCCACTCGAGCTTGCCTTTTCATTTCTACGCATTCTGCCAATCTTGCACGTTGTGTTTAGCAACACAGGAGTCCTTCAGTAGTCTGACAACAGCTGAAAATACTTGCACGAGACAAATGCCAGCTATGAAAATCTTCGCATTAATTTTTTGCTTGGTTTTGCTGTGTTGGCGGCCCAAACCCGAGCATAGGCGAGAGGTTTGCGGCTTGTTGACCTAAGGGAGGTAACTCCTGACGCTGCCGCGTGTGGCTTGTGGTCAAGGGGGAGACAACTTTGTCACGTATTTGTGCGATTTTGGAAACTCTCACGTGGGCGTATAATAGTTAGTTACAAATGAATTTGAGAGAGAGAGAGAGAGAGAGAGAGAGAGAGAGAGAGAGAGAGAGAGAGAGAGAGAGAGGAGAGAGAAGAGAGAGAGAGAGAGAGAGAGATGAGAGAGTTAGCGAGCAACGATACGTTTCGACTGAATCTTCGTCTTCTTCCCGAAACGAAGATTTCTTTGTTGTCGCTCTCCTTCGCCTCACACAACCAAGTTTTCCAGTAAAACATGACATACAGTTAGCATAATTTTGTTTTCATAATGATCGTTCTTTAACTATCAATTTCATTTGCTTGCATTTGCTGACGACTGCGATTTTTGTTGCAGACGAGCTGCGTGTGCATTGAGATGTCTTGAGTTGCCGCTCCGTGCCAAGCACAGACCTGCCGCACGCACTCCCCACCCGGAGTAGAAAACCGGGTGTCTGCAGATCTTCACATTGTTGAAGTGGAGATAGAGAGAGAAGAGAAGAGAGAGAAGAGAGAGAGAGAGAGAGAGAGAGAGAGAGAGAGAGAGAGAGAGAGAGAGAGAGAGAGAGAGAGTTAGCGAGCAACGATACGTTTCGACTGAATCTTCGTCTTCTTCCCGAAACGAAGATTTCTTTGTTGTCGCTCTCCTTCGCCTCACACAACCAAGTTTTCCAGTAAAACATGACATACAGTTAGCATAATTTTGTTTTCATAATGATCGTTCTTTAACTATCAATTTCATTTGCTTGCATTTGCTGACGACTGCGATTTTTGTTGCAGACGAGCTGCGTGTGCATGAGATGTCTTGAGTTGCCGCTCCGTGCCAAGCACAGACGCTGCCTGCCTGCCTGCCTTGCCTTCCGTTTGGTTTCCATGGTTTTGTTTGCAATTGCTGTGTTGTACCACGTGATATGCATTTCGTTTCAGTCAGCACTAATAGTGTCTTCCATTTGGTTTTCATGGTTTTGTTTGCAATTGCCCCCCCCCCCCCCCCCCCCCCCCCGGCAACAGAAAAATATAAATATATATATATATATATATATATATATATATATATATATATATATATTTTTCTTCAGTAACAAAATCTGCTGCCTGAAAGTGGTAGCCTAATGATCATGATTATAATGCGCCAGAATGGACCATTTTGATGTATTGGTAAGTGTGTGTATGGTGTGAATGTGTGTGTACGGTGTGAGTGTGTGTGAGTGTGTGAGTGTGAGTGTGTGTGTGTGTGAGTGTGTGAGAGAGAGAGAGAGAGAGAGAGAGAGAGTGTGTGTGTGTGTGTGTGTGTGTGTGAGAGAGAGAGAGAGAGAGAGAGAGAGAGTGTGTGTGTGTGTGTGTGTGTGTGAGAGAGAGAGAGAGAGAGAGAGAGAGAGAGAGAGAGAGAGAGAGAGAGAGAGAGAGAGAGAGAGAGAGAGAGAGCGCACATACAATCAAGGTAGGTCAATTTCTCCCCTCCGCAAATCGAACAAATACGTCGCTAATCTTGCTGTTCAACGAGTCCCCCAACACTTGCACTTACACACGTGTTCGTACACGCATTGCGAGCAATAGGACGCGATAGCTTGACCTATTCAGAGCGGCGAGGGAAAATCATGGCGCAAGCTGCATCCGTCAAAATAGGTCGGAGGCTAGGCCCGCTGGCCTTTGGACTGGGAGAGCTCTGGAAATTGGAGACGGATGTTATTGTGCCAGCGCCTAGCTGCCCGCCAATT
>JAWQFJ010002368.1:65000-89743 GCA_034096865.1 Theodoxus fluviatilis
TGATCGTTCTTTAACTATAAATTTCATTTGCTTGCATTTGCTGACGACTGCCGATTTTTGTTGACAGACGAGCTGCGTGTGCATGAGATGTCTTGAGATTGCCGACTCCGTGCCAAGCACAGACGCTGCCTGCTTGCCTGCCTGCCTTCAGTAACAAAATCTGCTGCCTGAAAGTGGTAGCCTAATGATCATGATTATAATGCGCCAGAATGGACCATTTACAGTTACAACACCCCCCCCCCCCCACCCCCACCCCCCCCCCCCCCGCCCGTAAAATAAGTTTGGAAACCCACCCCCAAAAAATGAACTGATCCGCCCCTGGTGACCTAGTATGAAAGTATAACATGTGTACTACAATGTTGTGAAGTTTGGAAGAGTTATCTTCCATAGTTCAGGGTCAAGGTCACTTCAAAATATGTATACAATCCAACTTTGAAGACCTCCTGTGACCTTGACCTTGAAGCAAGGTCAATCAAACTGGTATCAAAAGATAGGGCTTACTTTGCCCTATATACCATATATAGGTGAGGTATCCAATCTCAAAAACTTCAGAGAAAATTGGAAAATGTGAAAAATGACTGTTTTTTAGACAACATTTATGGCCCCTGCGACCTTGACCTTGAAGCAAGGTCAAGTCACTATGTATGTTTTTTGAGGCCTTGTCATCATACACCATCATGCCAAATTGGGTGTTGATAGACTTAATAGTCTCTGACGAAACATCCCAACGTTAAAGTTCGTGTACGGGACGCCCGGGACGGACGAAAAAGGGTGGAGTACATCTATACTCACGTTTGCTTTCGCATGTGATGGTAAAAAAAACATGTTGTTGTGTGTGTGTGTGTGTGGTGTAGTTGTGTGGTGTATGTGTGTAGTGAGAGAGAGAGAGAGAGAGAGAGAGAGACGACGACCGAAGAGAGACTGAGGAGAGGATGAGAGAGAGGAGAGAGAGAGACTGACTGACTGATGACTGACATGACTGACCGACTGACTGACTTTATTGTTTAGGCCACCGGCCCATCACAAGTACATGCATGACTTGCTTCCATGTCAGGAGCTCCGCATTCTCTATCAACATTGAGAAGGTATAGCATAAACAACTGGAAGTACATAATCGCATACATTACTGTCTAGGTTGTGCAAGTGTAGCAATCACATGACACATTATTTTCATGTACAATCAGACAGCATTGCTTTAGGTGATTTGTTCTGGACAAGTCAGACACTGATCTCGTAGTTGGAAGGCATAATAAAGGTACATTGCCACCCTGCGTGTTTTCATAAGACCACATCCATTTATTAAAAAGGTAGCATCAGTGGCCTCAGGACATTTGAGATATTCCTTAATGTATCTGTTACGTAAATCATTGTACAAGGGACAGTCAAACAAAAAATGTTTCTCATTTTCTATTACACCACAGAAGGGGCATTGCTGGTCTTCACTATATCTGTGCGCGAACTGATTATTTCCTCGCAACTCATTTACTCCACATCTAAATCGGATCAGTACATCTCTGAATTTTTTTATATCCATGAAATCTAGGTACTTCTCACATTCTAACGTAGTTTTGAAGGATCTATACATTCGGAATCTTTCGCTATCGTGTATTTTGCTGTTCCACGTCTGCCTGTTACAATCAAGCAACCTAATTTTCAGCTTGTTTAGAAAGCTTCTTTCGGTAGTAGTAATGCCTCCGCTTCTCCAGATATATGCATATCCGGCCTTACACAAAGTATCTTCAACTGATTTGGCCCAATTGAGTTTATCTGGGATCTTTGCATTGGCTAGCATGAGGTAGGCTTGCTTAGGTAGCCTGTCATCAGACATTTTGGTCAGTTTTAGCCAGTATTTGATAGCTTTCATTGCACTATTAATGGCGAGAGGAAACCTTCCCGTTTCTCCATATACCAAGCTGTTGGGCGTTCTGCAGTCCACCTTTAGGAAACGTTTGCAAGCAAACATATGTGCTTTTTCTATGGGTTTGTGTTCCTTTAGGCCCCATATCTCTGAAGCATACAGTAAAGAAGGCTGAACTTGTGCATCATATAGTCGGAAAAATAGTTTAGGTTTCATGTTTTTAAGACTCCACATCAATTTAAACAAATGCATTGTTTTTTGTTTCGCTGTAGTAGCCAGACTGTCCAAGGATATTGTTGTTGAGAGTTTTGTAGAGACAATATAACCCAGATATTTATAGCTGTTTACCACCTCAAGTTGTTTCCCATTTAACACCCATTTTTCACCTTGAGCTAAATGTCCTCCTCTCCGGAAAACCATGACCTTCGTCTTGCTTGTGTTTATTTCTAGGCCAATGCGTTGTGACGCATGCGCAAGATTGTTAATCTGGGTTTGAAGTCCTGTGGGTGAGGTCGACAGAAGTGCCACATCATCCGCGAAATAAAGCTCCGGCTTTCCACTTAACATTTGAATACCATGTTTACCGTTTTCTCGTACGGGGTCGGCTCTCTATTGCGGAGGGCCGCTATTGCGGAGGGCCGCTATTGCGGGATTTTTTCAACAAAAGTTCCTCAGGCAATTTTGATTCTTTTGTCCTAAAACGCATAAAAAACCATAATATTTTTGTTACTTTTTTTTGAACTTTTTTTTCTATTGCGGGGGGCCGCTATTGCGGGATTTTTTCAACAAAAGTTCCTCAGGCAATTTTGATTCTTTTGTCCTAAAACGCATAAAAAACCATAAAATGTATGTTACTTTTTTTCAACTTAGAAACATTTTCGTTTTTTTTTTCTTTAAAAAATCCCGCAATAGCGGCCCCCCGCAATAGAAAAAAACCCGAAAATTTTTCTAAGTTGAAAAAAAGTAACATACATTTTATGTTTTTTTAATGCGTTTTAGGACAAAAGAATCAAAATTGCCTGAGGAACTTTTGTTGAAAAAATCCCGCAATAGCGGCCCCCCGCAATAGAAAAAAAAGTTCAAAAAAAAAAGTAACAAAAATATTATGGTTTTTTATGCGTTTTAGGACAAAAGAATCAAAATTGCCTGAGGAACTTTTGTTGAAAAAATCCCGCAATAGCGGCCCCCCGCAATAGAAAAAAAAAGTTAAAAAAAAAGTAACAAAAATATTATGGTTTTTATGCGTTTTAGGACAAAAGAATCAAAATTGCCTGAGGAACTTTTGTTGAAAAAATCCCGCAATAGCGGCCCTCCGCAATAGCGGCCCCTCCCCTTCTTGTACATAGTCTGCTACTTGGTTGATGTAGAGAGAAAACAGTATCGGTGATTCTAAGGCACCCTGTTTTGTGCCAATGGGGCAGTTAATGAACTCTGAGAGGTTACCCTTCCATCTGACACAAGTTTTCACATGTGCGTACATAGATTTTAGCATATTAATCAATTTTTCAGAGGCTTGTGCTTTAGCAAGTGTACTCCAGAGGATCTGGCGGTCAACGGAATCAAAGGCTTTTTTATAATCTACAAATGCTATATATAGTTTCCCTCTGCCCCTTCCATACACATGTCTGTTTATAATGCAGTGTAGCGTAAAAGATGTGGTCTACGGTAGAATACCCTGTCCTAAAACCAGCCTGTTCCATGCAGATTTTCCCTTTGTCTTCAGCCCATAAATGTAGTCGCTTAGTTAGTACAGAGGTAAAGAGCTTGCTCATAGTGCTTAACAGGGATATACCTCTGTAGTTTGAGGGATCGAGCCTGTTGCCTTGCTTGTGCAGAGGGATAGTGATTGATTTGCTCCATTCTCGTGGGAAGGTTTGAGCATCATATATGGCGTTAAAGAGCCTTACTAAGAAAGGCAGCATGTAGCCACGACTCAGCTTGAAAAATTCTCCTGGGATTTCGTCTAGACCTGGAGCTTTCCCACCTGAAAGCTTTGTTATTGCCTGGTTTACTTCATCTGAGGTAATTGGTGCATCCAGTATATCATCAAAAGTTACCCCTCTGTAAAGATCATCTTTGGTTTGCACCTGAGTGTTAAGGGCGGGACTAAACAGGTTCTCAAAATATTGTTTCCATGTGTTCATTGTAATATCAGGGTATTGTGCCCTCCTGCTTGTCCTCTTGCGTATTAAGGACCAAAACTGACTGGAATTGTTCATGTTGTCTGAAATAAGTTTTAACGCATTTTTGTGGTATTCTTTTTTCTTATCTCGTATTAGTTGTTTATACATTTTCCTATTCTGCACGTATTCTTCTTTGTCATTGTTGTGGTGTGTTTTTCTATATTTCATAAGGGCTCTCTTTGCTCTATTCTTTTGGTCTCTGCACTCATAGTCAAACCAATCTGTAGTTTTACTTTGTAGCCTCTCGTTAATTCTGTAGGTACGACGCATGCAGTCTATTGCCCCAAGGATAATTTTTGTAGTCAATTCGACGGTAGAATCTATGCAAGTGTTAAGAGTTTCATAAGCCAATTTGAGGGAAGTACTAAAGTCAGAGGTCTGAAGGTGTTCGATGACATCTGTCTCTTTGCTTTTATCCCAGGTTAATTTGCTGATTGTTTTATAAGTCTCATTTTTTCTGTTTAGACATATTTCTGATCCCAATATTATCTCAAGTGGCATATGGTTGGAGTCTATCCTACTGCCTACAGTAAAGTGTACATTGGCCTTTTCTGTAAACAAGCAGTAGTCTATCACACTATTTCCATGTTCAGATATGTAGGTAAATTTTCCGCTATCACCCTCGTTGCTACCATTCAGTATAAATAAGTGATATAATTTACAGAAATCTATCAACATTTCCCCAAACTGATTTGTGGTGTCATCTTGTGAATTTCTGGTAGCTGCAGAATCTGGGCAAAAACAGGTATCTAGCTCATCAGAGACTCTTTCGTGATCATTGTCCCTGTTGGTATGAGAGAGAGAGAGAGAGAGAGAGAGAGAGAGAGAGAGAGAGAGAGAGAGAGAGAGAGGGAATGGGAGGGCAGGCAGAAACAGTCTCAGAGAGGCAGTCAGCTATGGATCACACATACATGAATGTGTATCATGAAGCAGATGTGATTTGGGAAAGAAAACGTGTACTACTTCATCAAACACATTCATACAACCCACTTCTACAAAGCATTGCACACACACAAACACACACACACACACACACACACACACACACACACACACACACACACACACACACACACACACACACACACACATATGTATGGTTCTCTGCATCGTCTTCAAATGTGTTACAGACAATGCTCCTGTCTATCTGCAAGAACTGCTAAAAGACTACAAGCCAGTGCGAAATTTAAGATCTTCAAGTCAAAAACTCATAGATGTTCCGAAGAAAAAAACAAAAGCTTATGGTAACAGGTCATTTTCTTTCACAGGCCCAAAGTATTGGAACACCATTCCAGAACATGTCAGAAAGTCATGGAGTCTAGAAGATTTAAAAAAAGTACTAAAACACATCTTTTTAGCCAAGAACCTTTGTTTTGGTGACTATGTTGTGCATTGAGCATGCCTTCTAGGTGTGAAATCTGTGCATAACAAGAATGCACATACACACACATGCAGTATAGGACAAACACAACATGTCTGTGACAGAGATTTATTCCTAGACCAGTTTCATTCTTCAAATCCATGATTTTCATCCACATGGCTCCGATGCAATCAAGACTATACAAATGATACAGTGTCTCTCTGCACAATAATTTGCATAGGAAACTCTTGCTGCTGAAGGTCCATCTATACATATATATTCATGTACAATAAAGCAACATCAATACAACAGTATGAATGTTTAGCAAGTGCAGATACCTTTTGTTTACATATAAACAATATTTTACATATCAACACAAACAGTTCATGCTTACACTGAATATAATGACCAATAAGCAGCAAAAAGAATGGATGCAATTCACACACCAGAGAACATTTTCAAATAAACACATAGGGGGAAAAGTCCTCCACAATTATAAAGTTTTTTGGTTGTTTTTCCCCCCACTGCATATTGGTAGGAAATGCTGTCAATCAAACGACACAGGCAGAAATTACCTGCAAGTGATCAATACAGAGACTCATAATATTTATGCAGTCAAAATGGGTGTGGAAAAAAACACACACACAAACAAACAAACAAAATCACTGGTACACATACACACATAAAACATTATCTGTTTTTGTATGATGTACTGGCTACATACAAGCCCATCACTTACAAGGCCAGACAATCAATCGTCTATCATCTCTGGACCTTGACCGGTAGTACAGGTCAGGATTTGGACTTCTTCAGAGCACAGTTCTCTATCATCTTGAACAGTTCTCCTTCTTTGAAGAGCAGTTTGGTTTCTGATGCTCCCCCAATGCACTTGCCATTGATGAAGACACGTGGCACCTGAAACAGAACACCCCACTGTGACAGAACTGTGCATATATGGAGTAATCCCCAACACCCCATCCTTTTATACTGCACACACACACACACACAAACACATACACACACACATGCACACACACACATGCACACACACACACACGCACGCACGCACACACACATACACATGTACACATACACATGTACACATACACAATGCACACACACACACACACACAGTTCAGCTTTTTGTCTACAAGACAAAAGATGCACTCCTCTTACACACACACACACACATACACATGCACATACACACACATACACACACACACACATAGACACACACACACAAACATACAGTAGCACATGCTTGGAGCCACTCAATGCCTGCCTCATCAGCCAGAAAACCCTACCTGCTGGGCTCACACACACACACACACACACACACACACATACACACACACACATGCATGCATGCAAGCACACATACACACACACATGCATGCACACATACACACACATGCATGCATGCATGCAAGCACACATACACACACACACATGCATGCATGCAGGCACACAAACACACACACACTGGTCATGTCACTGATACTTTGTCGGTGCCTGACAACAGACAGACTGGCCATTTAGACATGTACACTGCTCCATTTCAGCTCCTGACGAAGTATTCCAACTCTATACTGTGTTGCAGGAGCTTCGAGGGTTACTCACATGACATCATGGATCTAAGCACTAATAAGTACATTGCATTACTCCAGGTCAGCAGCAGCAATGACTCACTGTCTTCGCCTGTGTGATTTCCGAGAGAGCCTGCTGTATCCTGGCTCCATCCTCTCTGTCGTTCAACTCCACCGTGTGGTAGGGTACATCCAGCGAGTCGAAGATCCTCTTGGCATCGGTGCAGTGGGGGCAGGTGGTCTTGGAGAAAACCACGATGCAGTTCTTCTCCACTGCATCCTTGATGAGATTGACCTCTTGACTGAAAGGGGGCTGATGCGATGAGCTCAGACCCATTGTTATGCTGAAAGTCTTCACAGCAAGAAATCGGTGTGGCGCTAGCTGTTGGACTACAGGTAACACCACACCCACCCTACAGGCAAGACTCATGGACTCTGAAAAATCAGCACAGGAAACAAAATGAAAAGAAAGCCAGAATCAAGGGTATTGCATATTCACGTTTACACACACTCATAAAAATGTAGGCATATTCATGCGTTGTTTAAAATAGGGAGGGTGGGATTAGGGGGAGGGTGGGATGAGTGTGCCATACATAGCAAATGTTGTGGGGTAACACCTATGTGTTAGTTTACTAACTTGGCATACATTAGGCAAATGTTGTGGGATAACACCTATGTGTTAGTTTACTAACTTGGCATACATTAGGCAAATACTTTTTTTAAGTTGTGGATAAGGTAACATGGCCATAAAAAGACTGGGTTGGAAGATAGGCCTGGCTTTTTTTTAATAATAAGGAAGCCAGACTGTGACTGCACATTTGTGTATGTGTTTTCTGAAATGTCATGTGTGCAGTAGATTAATATGAAAATATGTTAAAATATCTCTTTTGTTGAAAACACATTAAAAAAACTGCAATAGTGCTCATGTGGAAGATGGGATAGCATGCAGTTTACTGTTTACCTTTGATTTATCTTCTTTTCTATTAAAAAACAGAATTGGGTTGGCAGGAAAAAATAGGGGCAGGTAGGTTACGTTAACCACAACTGCTTCTTGAATAGCCATCTCCAAGAGTACAGTGCCATTCATAGCCATTCACAGCCATTCACAGCAACTTTGCCATTGTACAGTGCCATTCACAGCAACTTTGCCATTGTACAGTGCCATTCACAGCAACTTCGCCATTGTACAGTGCCATTCACAGCAACTTCTCCATTGCACAGTGCCATTCACAGCAACTTCTCCATTGTACAGTGTCATTCACAGCCATTATTGTTTTTGGTCACAGATCAATACCTTGAAAGCATTTTAAGTTGCTTATCAATATCAGTTTAACCAGCAGTCTGGACACCAAGGTCTTGTAGACAAAGGGAAGTAACCCTTTTGAAAGTGCGGTTTCTACACAAATTGCACGGGATAACACACGATAGGGAAGCAGACTTGTGGCTTGTTCATAACAACTCAGCGCTGCATGAGCGCTTAATGTTGGCAATTGAGCGCTTCATTGCTCACCTGAACGCCCCAGATTTTGTGCAGCGCTTCACTTGTTAAAGGGGAGGTAAATCTTCTGCGCCCCATGTTGTGTTGATAGACGCGAAGATAATATTTTCTTTGCCACAGACATCGTTTATGCACGTTTACATGTATTCTGCATGAATAAAGTCCACTACGGTGTCATCCTTACTTGCCATTCTTCGCGCATACAGGGCGCTTGGGGCAAATAAAGCCCGTTCCAGTCCCAAAATGATGTTTCTGAGGGTTATTGTATGCGTCGACGGCCAGTGCGGGATCGAAGACGCCATTTTGAATTGATGCGAAATCATCCTGCTGCACGTCGGATTGAGGGGAGTTCAGAAGGCGCAGTGCTTCATTGCGCTTACTCAGCGCTTAATGTGATTCACTCGTGAACGGCAATTTGGGGCGCGATTCACTCAGCGCTCACTCAGCGCAACGCAGCGCTGTGAATCACCAATCCGACGTGCAGCAGAGGGATTCTGCAGCAAAACAAAATGGCGTCTTCGATCCCGCACTGGCCGTCGACGCGTACAATAACCCTCAGAAACATCATTTTGGGACTGGAACGGGCTTTATTTGCCCCAAGCGCCCTGTATGCGCGAAGAATGGCAAGTAAGGATGACACCGTAGTGGACTTTATTCACGCAGAATACATGTAAACGTGCATAAACGATGTCTGTGGCAAAGAAAATATTTTCTTCGCGTCTATCAACACAACATGGGGCGCAGAAGATTTACCTCCCCTTTAACAAGTGAAGCGCTGCACAAACTCTGGGGCGTTCAGGTGAGCAATGAAGCGCTCAATTGCCAACATTAAGCGCTCATGCAGCGCTGAGTTGTTATGAACAAGCCTTTGGTGATTCACAGCGCTGCTCAGCGCTGAGTGAGCGCTGAGTGAATCGCGCCCCAAATTGCCGTTCACGAGTGAATCACATTAAGCGCTGAGTAAGCGCAACGAAGCACTGCGCCTTCTGAACTCCCCTTACATGTTTATGCTCTAAGACTATTTTCTTTATTTCTTTCCTTCTCTCGACTGCAACCTAGGCCCAACAATTGTCATCACTGCTTACGTTACAAATTCAAGACTGATGATGGGCTTCATCAACTCGGCACAGACAACAAATATAAAAGGCTGCTCTACAGCACAGAGAGGAAACAGACACCATAGGCATGAAAGCTGAGACACAAACCAAACCCCCAAACGAAGCTTACACGTGCCGCGTCCAGCTGTTCTGAAACTGAAGGTCGACAAGCAGTGGCTCATCTGCCCATGACTGTGCCAGTGAGAAGGGAGATGAAAATCTATAATGTTGTTAAACCTCAGCAACATACGCTATTCATATCAGCCTACTAAAGTCACTATTTGATCGTTTTACGGGTTGTATATTTCTAAACCATCAACGCAACTACGGCATGTAGTTCCTAGTTAATCTCACTTAAAGCTGGTTCACACTGCTCTGAACTGGAGTCGATTTTTTCGATTCACTGTCGTTCAGTGTAACTGTTGACGGGCAGACGTTTTTCCTCAGGGGTTCTGTTGCAGAGTTGATACGAGGAGATGAAATTCAAGCAGTTACACTAATAAAAATGTATTGTTGGTGTGTTTCCGACTGCTTACCTACGGGTCGATCACGCAACCGTCACACCTTGAGAGGAGGCGAAAATGTAGTTGTGTACGACGTTGTTTCAAATCATGTGACCTTTCTAGCTTTTGTGGGAAAGACATGAAAAATGATGCCAAACTGCAGCCTCTTGTGTTCACAAGTGTTTGGTGATGACTTATTCTCTGCAAAAAGTGCACGCTCATGGTAGGATGCTCTAAAACGCACCACTGCTGTTATTCTGCATTGACCGAAGGGGTCACTAAGTTCTAAATATAGTAGCGTAAGGTGTATCATGTGATCCCACTACTCTAGCGGAAGCAACTGAGTTCGACATTTGCTGATGTTTATGTTGCTGGCTGCAACACATTTCTTCTTGTTAATGATGAATACGCTCTGAGTACTCAGGAGAAACACTCTCTAGAATTCGCCATGTGGATTAAACCCGAAGAAGTTCTTGTGGCCAATGCGTTATGGTAAGTTATGGTTGGGGAAATCGACTTCTCGTCTTCTGCTTGCTTCGAACTTGGAGGGAGTTCCGTCATGCTACGTCGTCGAGCTTCTGCTTCTCTATCCGACGAGGAAAGATTCAGTAAAATGCAGCCTTCCACTGCCAGTGTAAGGACGGAACTGTCGACTGGATACGTGCTCTTAAGAGAAGAACAGTATTAGAATAGGTGTTCCATACCATTGTTTCAAAAATACGCGTAGTTGCTGCGTGACCCCTTTATTATATTTGTGTGAGATGTGAAAGAACCCCATGCATTTTTACCACACACAAAAAACCCGAGCTACCTTTATTTACATGCTCAAAATACAGTAACCATAGTTAGTGTAGACTGAATGTTGATGAAACAGCAGCATGATGTTGGCAGGCGAAACCAACATCGCAGGCGCAGGAAATGTTATTATACTTGACAGCGCAAAACAGGAGCCGCAGAAGCTGTTTCCTTCCGTGTATAATTCTTGCTCCAGCTTTCTTCTCCACCCGCAGGTACAGCATACATGAATATATTTTGTAGCACTATATGCAGAAGCAAAAACAAATGCTATGTTTCCATCACTGTTTCCCATTGTTGTTAACGAACAATTGGTTCGTTCCATTTTGGAATGTATAAATGAAATATTAGTGACATGCAATACATAAACCATTGCGACATTGTCGATCTTTTGGTACAGAGCAGATATTCTCATGAGTGGTTCAGTTTTGAAACAATGGGGCAGAGCTGTGTCCCCCCTTCCCCCCCTCTCATCCCCAATCATAAGGCCCACCCCCTGCCCCATTTCCCCTGATGTATAAGTATATGTAAGAGTTAGGACAATCATTTGTATCATTCATTGTGACCCATTATTACTTTTCATGCTAAAAGTTGATGTTCATAAAGACTAAAGAGATTACCATGATGTCAGTAAGCTAACAGATGGATAATAGTGTGCATGAGCTGATGAGGCTAACTGCCACTGATCATTTACATGTCTACCTCTGAAAAGTAGGTTAAATGCATGCATGCTGTGGAATTTTAATGAGGTTCTAGGGTGCACCCATACAATTCTGCCATCTAAGCAATATGGCTGTAACTGTGAGAGCTCTGAGTGAGAGAAGGCAAAGTCAGGTTCATGAATGTAATCTGTAGCCACTGGCTGACTGCTACTTTTCAGATAAGCTGCTGTGTACAGTACAGATAGTTCTGCCACCTGTTCACCAATTGTAGGATGTGCTGTGATCAGACAAGTCAGGCAAGCATGTAGTCTGTTATTTGCTTCATAACAAGGAAACCAAGTTTTTTAAATTCTTCTAGGCTTGATCCTGGCTGTTTGAAGGTCATGCTTTTCCTGTTATAGACTAGGTTAGGAAGTACGCCTGTAGGAGACTATGAATATGCAGCAACTAACAAAAAGGACATTTACTGCAGACTTCAGTATGTTCAGTTCATCTGGTACAAGTGGTGGGATCTGAGGCAGGTGCTGTAAAACTACATTTGACACTTGTTCACCTTGCTTGGACATGAATTAGTTTATTAACCAATAAAGTATCATATATATTATGGTGTAAAGGTACAAATGCATTCTGAAGTGGTGACATGACCTGAAATACACAATGCATTGTGTTTGTGGTGAGGAAAGAGGTGTGGGTGAGGGGGGGGGGGGGGGGGGAGAGAGAGAGAGAGAGAGAGAGAGAGAGAGAGAGAGAGAGAGAGAGAGAGAGAGAGAGAGAGAGAGAGGGAGGGAGGGACAGACACAAAGGTGTACACAGAGTGAAGAGTGAGGTGTTATGAAGTACATGGAGGCATGTGGTGAGATATTTCCCTGGCTGTCCATAAACTGGTTGTGTGAGGCTGGCTTCAGTTCAGCACCTCCACCCAATGCATCCTACAGAGCCCAGCCTGGTCAGACTGAGGCAGAAATTCACCATGCAGAGCAGAATGTCATGATCTGCAAACAAAGTTACATGCAAGAAACACTCACAAGTTTCTTGTGCATGCTTTGAATAATGTAAACACCATGACAAGAGCAGCAACTAAGAAGATTAGGCCAAAGAAAAAATTGGTAATGGTTACAGTAACTTGACCGACCCTATTTTTTCTGTGTCAGCCCTAAACTTTTTTTAATAGTGAAAAAAAGATAAGAGAAAAAAGGGGGAAGAAATCAATGGTAGTCAACAAATTGTGTGCTGTCCCATCTTTCATGCCCTGTCCCATCTTTCATGCCTCGTGAGCACTCAGGTAATCCACTAAGTGAAAAAAAGTAGTGTTTTCAGCAAAAGAGAAATTGTTGATTTATGTTTGACTTGGCCTCTTTTTTTTAATAGAAAAGTTCAGGCTGACCCACTGACCCTATTTTTTCGGGCCTTGTTACCATAAATAACCACAACTATTTTTACTTGTGGCCTTATGTTTTAAATAGTTTAGAAAATCAAAGTAGAAAAGTCCGCTATCTCTTTTTACATAACATCCATGAGTGAAAGTCTTCATTTCCTAGTGGGGGTGGGTGGGGGGTGGGGGGTGGGGTGTTGCATGGTGAAACCTTTTTTTTGGGCGGCTTCTTTTAAATCTTGTGATTTTGTTTTTCCTTTTAAGTTTTATGTAAATTCAGTTTCTGAACTGATAGAGCAGGGAGGTTAACATTCCCCACGGGGCACACTAGCAGCATTGTTTACATTGATCTGTTGATTGATTATTCATGCAAAGTCATGGGATGTGTGTGTGTGCCTTCCAGGGTCAACGAGCGTGCCAACCCCTTCTTTGTGCTCCAGAGGAGGAAGGGCTACGGAGGGGGAGGTCTGACTGGACTGCTTGTGGGGACACTGGACACTGTGCTGGACAACAAGGTGGCCAGTGTGGATGTTTGAGGGTGTCCATGCTGAGTGTGAGACCTGTGGAAGATTGGTCTTAAGAAATAAAGACCAAACCTAAATGATTTTAAGAAGTGGAAGAATTTTCTGCAGGATCTACACAAACTGTGTGATTACAGTGTCTTGTATATATATATATATATATATATATATATATATATATATATATATATATATATATATATATATCCCATGTTCATTTCAAGCTATGTTGGTTGATCGGTTTAGGGCATACAAAGAAAGTTGTTTTCAGTCACCCAGCTGACCTTATATTTTGCCACTGACCCTACACATTTTTCTGCTTCTTGAAAACACACTCACATACACATGCATGCATGCACAGATAGCACACATGTACAATTTGTTAATCCATCCATAGAATCAATAATAAATTCAGATACATTTTATGTTTATGACACATTGTTTTCCTAGTGCACATAAAAAACAACCTTGTTTTTATGGGTGAGATGAAACTAAAGAAGCACAGTCCCAAGAAATCATGATGGCTAGCTCTGCTGTCTTAGTGTCTATCACTGTTGCCAGTCTAGCACTGTTGGCAGTCTAGAACTGTTGGCAGTCTAACACTGTTGCCAGTCTAGCACTGTTGCCCGTCTAGCACTGTTGCCCGTCTAGCACTGTTGCCCGTCTAACACTGTTGCCCGTCTAGCACTGTTGCCAATCTAACACTGTTGCCAGTCTAGCACTGTAGCCGTCTAGCACTGTTGCCAGTCTAGCACTGTTGCCAATCTAACACTGTTGCCAGTCTAGCGCTGTAGCCGTCTAGCACTGTTGCCAGTCTAGCACTGTTGCCCGTCTAGCACTGTTGCCAGTCTAGCACTGTTGCCCGTCTAGCACTGTTGGCAGTCTAGATCTGTTGGCAGTCTAACACTGTTGCCAGTCTAGCACTGTTGCCAGTCTAGCACTGTTGCCAGTCTAGCACTGTTGCCAGTCTAGCACTGTTGCCAGTCTAGCACTGTTGCCAGTCTAGCACTGTTGCCAGTCTAGCACTGTTGCCCGTCTAGCACTGTTGCCAGTCTAGCACTGTAGCCGTCTAGCACTGTTGCCAGTCTAGCACTGTTGCCCGTCTAGCACTGTTGCCCGTCTAGCACTGTTGGCAGTCTAGCACTGTAGCCATTTAGCACTGTTGGCAGTCTAGCACTGTTGGCAGTCTAGCACTGTTGCCAGTCTAGCACTGTTGCCCGTCTAGCACTGTTGCCAGTCTAGCACTGTTGCCAGTCTAGCACTGTTGCCAGTCTAGCACTGTTGCCAGTCTAGCACTGTTGCCAGTCTAGCACTGTTGCCAGTCTAGCACTGTTGCCAGTCTAGCACTGTTGCCAGTCTAGCACTGTTGCCAGTCTAGCACTGTTGCCCGTCTAGCACTGTTGCCAGTCTAGCACTGTTGCCAGTCTAGCACTGTTGCCAGTCTAGCACTGTTGCCAGTCTAGCACTGTTGCCAGTCTAGCACTGTTGCCAGTCTAGCACTGTTGCCAGTCTAGCACTGTTGCCGTCTAGCACTGTTGCCAGTCTAGCACTGTTGCCAGTCTAGCACTGTTGCCAGTCTAGCACTGTTGCCAGTCTAGCACTGTTGGCAGTCTAGCACTGTAGCCGTCTAGCACTGTTGGCAGTCTAGCACTGTTGCCAGTCTAGCACTGTTGCCAGTCTAGCACTAGAGCGGGAGGAAAGGAAAGTTGTATTGACTTACTCAATGTCCGAGGCATCTCAGGTGATGGCATGCAGTAGTCTCCTACAGATAAAAAAGAAAGAAAAAAGTGTTTGTACAAAGTTTGTGCCTTCAGTCTGTGCATACTTGATGGCTCGTCTCTACATATGCTGCGTGTGTGTTTTACTCCATATTCAGATGTTAGAATTGTAAACTTTCTCACAGAAGTTTTGAGGTTTTTTAATGTTGCATTATTCTCTACCTTACAGACTGCCCCCTACAGAATTTTGCATCAAACTCCAGGGTCAGAAGTAAGCTACAGTAAGTAATTGCAATGTTGATGAAGCCAAGAATTTTCCGGGTGGTGTTTGCCAATGAACATGTTTGGATCAGATTCTCTTTGTAAGCTTACTTGCAGATAGATGTTCATACTTATCTGTAAATGCCAAAGTGAATGCCTTTGTTTAAATTTATCAAATGTAAATGAGTAATTTTCTTTGAGATGGTAGGGGGGGGGGGATGTAAGTAGTCATTTGGAATACATTCTACATAATGCAAGAGGTAGACAGTTATGTTTAGCCTCTGTTGATGTTGTCTATGCAGATGTTGCTCCTCATGATCTCTTTTGTTCTGAGAGAAATTGAAAGTGTAAAAATGATCATCTAAACATCATGATGATGATGATGACGATAATGAAGATGATGATGGTGAAGATGATGATGATGATGACAGATACAGTGATGACGACGGCGACGGCAGCGGCGGCAGCGATGACGACGACGACGATGATGATATAGGCGATGATGATGATGATGATGAAGATGATGATGATGATGATGACATAGGCAGTGATGATGATGATGACCTAAGCAGTGAAGATGATGATGATGATGATGATGATGATGATATAGGCAGTGATGATGATGATGACCGAGGCAGTGAAGATGATGATGATGATGATGATGATGATGATGATGATGATATAGGCAGTGATGATGATGACCGAGGCAGTGAAGATGATGATGATGATGATGATGATGATGATGATGATGATGATGATGATGACGACATAGGCAGTGATGATGATGACTGTGTCAAGGACTGCTCTACCTGTCCAGGCATAGCCACCGCCAACAACAAGAGAGACATCACCCGAGATTGGGAGTGGCTGGAGCAGAACCTCATGCAGACGCTGGGTAAGGGTTGAACTCTGCACAACTCTCAGAGAACTACGTGCCGAATGCAGAAAATGAGATTATCCGCACCCAGTATTGTGCACTCTGTTTGTGTATGTGTAGCTACGGGTAGATAAAATGGCTTTTGTTTCAAGCAAAGGATGTAGATAAGCCATGCTGTATGCAAACATGGTTAGCCATTGATTTAATGGAAACCATTGTGCCCAGAAATACTAGAATGTTTTTATGGTGGTAGCATGTGTTTCCTTTACATGATTTATAATGCCACATGTGGTCTTGTTGATGGCTTATCTGGACAATAGGTTTACAGTGGTTCAAGTGATATAATTGGATAATTATATATATGTATTTGTATCTGAGTGATATACTTATATTTGATCCTCTTGTGGATATTTGTCAACAAAATTCCCCCTGTGGGTTTGGGGTAAGAATTGACCCACCGCGTCTCCCTACGCAATTCGTAAGAGGTGAATACCTAGTGACACCGTGACTTGAATTGTGTTTACTCTAAACTGCTCTAGTGATTTTCGTGCTTAGTGGCCTTTCATAGCCTACAAAGGTTGATAGGCCGTAAAACACCATCCATCCATCCATCCTTTGTCAACAAAACATACTGCACTTTTACAGGATCCTTTGAAAATGAAGAGGACACGACTGACTTTGTGAAGTGCAAGATTGAAAGTCTGCTAGCTAATAAGGAGAAACCCAAAGAAGGTAAATTATGGGTGAACTTTTTAGATTTCTCCCTCTTTCCAGTACCTGTCAATTCGTCTTCAGACATATGCCATTGATGTTATTTCACTGTTCACTGTCCAGTGTTTCATCCTGCAGACCCCCTGTGGGTTGGGGGTCAGAATAGACCCACCGTGTCTCCCTGCATGATTCATAAGAGGCGAATAAATAGGGACGTCGTGACTTGAATTACGCTTACTTAGAGCACTAAGGGCCTTACATAGCCTACAAAGGCTGATAGGCCGTAAAACTCCATCCATCCATCCATCCATCCATCCATCCATCATCCTGCAGTTGCTGCTGAGCTTGTATTCTAGCATTTTATGTGTCTTTTAGAAAAAATGCCCTTCTCCCAGATTTTTGACTCACAATCGAAGCAAAAGTGAGTCTATGTACTGAACCGTGTCGTCCGTCCGTCCGGGCGTCCGTCCGTCCGTCCGGGCGGGCGGGCGTCCGTAAAAAACTTAAACGTTGGATTTTTCTCGAAGACTATTAAGTCTATCAACACCAAATGTGGCATGATGGTGTATGATGACAAGGCCTCAAAAAATATACATAGTGACTTGACCTTGCTTCAAGGTCAAGGTCACAGGAGCCATAAATGTGGTCTCAAAAACAGTCATTTTTCACATTTTCCCAATTTTCTCCCACGTTATTGAGAATGGCGACCTCAGCTACAAGTGGTATATAGGTCAAAGCAAGCCCTATCTATTGATACCAGTTTGGTTGACCTTGCTTCAAGGTCAAGGTCACAGGAGCTCTTCAAAGTTGGATCGTATACATATTTTGAAGTGACCTTGACCCTGAACTATGGCAGATAACTGTTTCAAACTTAATAATTATGTGGGGCACATGTTATACTTTCATCATGAGACACATTTGGTCACATATCATCAAGGTCAAGGTCACTTTGACCCTTATGAAATGTGACCAAAATGTGGTAGTTAACCACTAAAAGTGACTATATCTCATGGTAGAAAGTGCCAATAAGCACCATTGTGCTTCCTATGTCTTGAATTGACAGCTTTGTGTTGCATGACCTTGGATGACCTTGACCTTGGGTCAAGGTCACATGTATTTTGGTAGGGAAAATGTGTAGAGCATTTCTTTGTGTATGATGTCATTGGTAGGTTTAGTTGTTTGACCGTGACCTTGAAGGTCACCTGAAGGTCAAGGTCATATAAAGGTCAAGGTCAAGCATGTGAGTCGTATGGGCATTGCCCTTCTTGTTATTCTGTAATCTGCCATAAGTAGTTTTTATTCTGGGATAAAAAAAAAAGGATGGAGACATTGTCTTCATCAATATGTTGTGCGCTGGAATGCCTCTCAGAGAATGATTAGCATTCCACTGTATTGCCTGGTTTAGTTGAAGTACATGATCTTGAATCTTGAATGCTTGTTTCAGACGATGAGGCTGAAAGGTTCAAGACGGCAACCAAGAAATTCCGGAAGTATTTCAACATGCCGATGGAGGAGAAGCTGGTTAACTGTAAGTGTGCTGTGGAAAGCATCTGTTACCTTTGTTTGGTCATCCATTCCTTTAGGTTATATTAATCACATTTTTGGGGGGGCTTGTCCCTTTCCTCTATGGTTGATGCTTATTCTGCATTGTGAATGGGAACAGTGCCTATATGTTTTAGGTTGGTTTGCATCTGTGAGATGCTCCAGTCCAAATGTGTCATAGTTTATTATGTAACCATGTTGTCCAGGAAGATGAAAAAGTACCCATCCACACTTGATATTTCTGACGCGCTTTGTGCCCCTTGAGGCCACCTAAGGTTGAGCTCCAGGAGCAGACCACAAAGACTCTGATCATGGGTTCCAGCTGCTGGGAGATAGGGCATTTAGAGATGGCTGCCGCACAGAAAATCATCCTACCATAATTTGAAGTGATGATTGTAAAAGTTTTTACATTTCTAATTCATGGTCAAAGATAAACAAAACTTGTTACCTGTGGCATTCAAATAAAATAGCAGAGGAGGATGCTCTGAGATCATCTTCTTGTTGTCTTGTTGACGTTCACCTCTCGTTTACTTTGGCTGATGTTCCTGTGTATTTACAGAGTAGTACATGTATGTACCTTTAATGTACAAGCTGCTCCTCTCTTTGCAAGGCTGGCTGATGTTCCTGTGTATTTACAGAGTAGTACATGTATGTACCTTTAATGTACAAGCTGCTCCTCTCTTTGCAAGGCTGGATGAATCTCATAGTATTCCATGTAACAAAATAGGAATGATATCAAGCTCTGAGTTATTCAGATTAGTGACCAAAAAGATGGAGAATAAATTAGTACCGCACCTTGGTCCATGATGAAACCCAGTCTCCCAGCCTTGTCCATTGCCGTGTGCCCAATCTGAAGCCTTCTTCTGCTTTCCCCACACTTCAGATGCTAGCACCAGTATGGGTTGTATTTTTTCCCCACACTTCAGATGCTAGCACCAGTATGGGTTGTATTTTGGCGTTAAATATTTAGGAAAACACTGCTGATGTCTTTCTTGAGAGTTCTGACAGCTTGGATCAGCGTTGTCTTATCTCCTGTAAATAACTTGCCACGGAAGTTGACGTGGAATGCTTTGTTGATAAGTATGGAGCCACGTGCCTAATCCAGCTAGAGCAGTCACACACTCATCAGCACCATTCAGACATTCCCTGCCTCCTCCTCATCTTCAGCCATTGCAATGGGACATATTTCCTCAAGTGCTTGTCTGTTGGATGGGAGAGGGACTGAAGCAAAGCTTGCGATGCCATTTGACAGACTACTCCTGCAGTTACTGGAAGGGCAAGGTGCCGAGGCAGGGGTGGATGTACCTGAGCATCAACCACCTCTGCTTCTACTCCCTCTTGCTGGGCAAAGAAGCCAAGATCATCCTTCGATGGGCAGACGTCACGGTCAGTCACGGACAGCTTGCACAGGCTGTCCGTCTTCTTCTTTCTCATTGTACAGGCACAGGTGTCAGGGATTTGCAATAGCAGCACTTACCATAAAAGTGATCAGGTGCAATTGTATGTCTGGCGAGTGGACTTGCCGTGCTAGCTGATGTGAGAAGGGCGAGTGTCTGGGCATCAGTGAAAAGCAGGTGGCATTGGGATTGGGAGACTGTTTGATTGCAGATCGCATGTTGCATATGAATACTCGGTCATTCCCTCAGCAATGAGATGATTCCCTTTGATCGGCTTTGACTAACCTTGACAATGATTGATTGGCTTAGAGAAAGCAGCTCTGTTTCCACACTTACACAATTAAAAACTCTTCTCTCAATTTTAAAGTTTTGTCAAAGGGTGGAATGAAAATTCTTGTCCAGACGATAAGGAAAAGATTAGGAGTGATGTGATGGATGCAGAGATTGGGAGTGCTTCTAATCCATTCTGAATACATATAGCTTTGATGTGTGGCATACAGTGAACCGATTTTTGCAAGGGACAAGCAATGAAAATTCAACATTGAACTCCTGAAAAAAATAGGAGGGAGAGAAATGGGATTTTTATGTGATGATAGTGTAGTCTGAAATTGCTACTTTTGATTCCAGGTGCTGTGAATAGGAAGACATTATTTTATGGAAATGTTTCAGGGATTATTTCAGATACATTATACAGTTTGTAGTACTGGTCTGATTACTTTCTCTCTTTAATCAGCATTCTTAAACTTAACATTTTTCTGGACTTGAAAACTTTTTCATTAAAAAAATTGCTATTTATGTCACTCTTGGGTATGGCATTCGATTTGCATCGAAGCATACAGCTCCTTTTTCTCTGCTTGTTGCAGAAACTGGAGAAGGGAAACAACATGCTGTTTCCTGACAGCATCAAAGTGTGCACCAGGGAAACGGAGGTAAGTGGTGTCCCAGACTGTGGAGAATCTGCAACACCGTTCCTCTTCACATTCTATAAATGTATTATTGATATCTTGTGTCCAAAATTTTCCTTTGGATTATTTTCCAGTGTTAAAAAGATTGGGGGTGGGGATGAGCATAGGGCAGAGGGGGAAGGGAGGGAAGGAAGGAGAGAGAGAGAGAGAGAGATTATGTCTAGGAGACCACTGGAAAATAAACAGAATTTGTTCATGGCACATCTCTCTTTAGAATAAAAAAAATGAATGAAGTAATATAAAGTGAATCAAACAAAAATAAAGTTAACTGAAAGAAAATGTCATCAATTTATTCAAACGGCTGCCCCCTGTGCGTTGGGGGTCAGAATGGACCCATCGCGTCTCCCTAAGCGGTTCGTAAGAGGTGAATGACTAAGGACACCGTGACTTGATTTGCGTTTACTCTAACCTATTCTAGTGATTTTCATGCTTAATGGCCTTACATAGCCTCCAAAGGCTGGAAGTGGAAGGCCATACAAATCCATCCATTCATCTACCAATTCAAACAGCTCTGTGATTGTTCATGAAGGCACTTCCAGTTGCAGAAGAGGCTACATCAGGTGTAGCATATGGCTGGAGGTTACATCAAGTGTAGCATATGGCTGGAGGTTACATCAAGTGTAGCATATGGCTAGAGGTTACATCAAGTGTAGCATATGGCTGGAGGCTACATCAAGTGTAGCATATGGCTGGAGGTTACATCAAGTGTAGCATATGGCTAGAGGTTACATCAAGTGTAGCATATGGCTGGAGGCTACATCAAGTGTAGCATATGGCTGGAGGTTACATCAAGTGTAGCATATGGCTAGAGGTTACATCAAGTGTAGCATATGGCTGGAGGCTACATCAAGTGTAGCATATGGCTGGAGGCTACATCAAGTGTAGCATATGGCTGGAGGTTACATCAAGTGTAGCATATGGCTGGAGGTTACATCAAGTGTAGCATATGGCTGGAGGCTACATCAAGTGTAGCATATGGCTGGAGGTTACATCAAGTGTAGCATATGGCTGGAGGCTACATCAAGTGTAGCATATGGCTGGAGGTTACATCAAGTGTAGCATATGGCTGGAGGCTACATCAAGTGTAGCATATGGCTGGAGGTTACATCAAGTGTAGCATATGGCTGGAGGCTACATCAAGTGTAGCATATGGCTGGAGGTTACATCAAGTGTAGCATATGGCTGGAGGTTACATCAAGTGTAGCATATGGCTGGAGGTTACATCAAGTGTAGCATATGGTTGGAGGTTACATCAAGTGTAGCATATGGCTGGAGGTTACATCAAGTGTAGCATATGGCTGGAGGTTACATCAAGTGTAGCATATGGCTGGAGGCTACATCAAGTGTAGCATATGGCTGGAGGTTACATCAAGTGTAGCATATGGCTGGAGGTTACATCAAGTGTAGCATATGGCTGGAGGCTACATCAAGTGTAGCATATGGCTGGAGGTTACATCAAGTGTAGCATATGGCTGGAGGTTACATCAAGTGTAGCATATGGCTGGAGGCTACATCAAGTGTAGCATATGGCTGGAGGCTACATCAAGTGTAGCATATGGCTGGAGGTTACATCAAGTGTAGCATATGGCTGGAGGTTACATCAAGTGTAGCATATGGCTGGAGGCTACATCAAGTGTAGCATATGGCTGGAGGTTACATCAAGTGTAGCATATGGCTGGAGGTTACATCAAGTGTAGCATATGGCTGGAGGCTACATCAAGTGTAGCATATGGCTGGAGGCTACATCAAGTGTAGCATATGGCTGGAGGCTACATCAAGTGTAGCATATGGCTGGAGGCTACATCAAGTGTAGCATATGGCTGGAGGCTACATCAAGTGTAGCATATGGCTGGAGGCTACATCAAGTGTAGCATATGGCTGGAGGCTACATCAAGTGTAGCATATGGCTGGAGGTTACATCAAGTGTAGCATATGGCTGGAGGCTACATCAAGTGTAGCATATGGCTGGAGGCTACATCAAGTGTAGCATATGGCTGGAGGTTACATCAAGTGTAGCATATGGCTGGAGGCTACATCAAGTGTAGCATATGGCTGGAGGCTACATCAAGTGTAGCATATGGCTGGAGGTTACATCAAGTGTAGCATATGGCTGGAGGCTACATCAAGTGTAGCATATGGCTGGAGGTTACATCAAGTGTAGCATATGGCTGGAGGCTACATGAAGTGTAGCATATGGCTGGAGGCTACATCAAGTGTAGCATATGGCTGGAGGTTACATCAAGTGTAGCATATGGCTGGAGGCTACATCAAGTGTAGCATATGGCTGGAGGCTACATCAAGTGTAGCATATGGCTGGAGGTTACATCAAGTGCAGCATATGGCTGGAGGCTACATCAAGTGCAGCATATGGCTAGAGGTTACATCAAGTGTAGCATATGGCTGGAGGCTACATCAAGTGTAGCATATGGCTGGAGGCTACATCAAGTGTAGCATATGGCTGGAGGCTACATCAAGTGTAGCATATGGCTGGAGGTTACATCAAGTGTAGCATATGGCTGGAGGCTACATCAAGTGTAGCATATGGCTGGAGGCTACATCAAGTGTAGCATATGGCTGGAGGCTACATCAAGTGTAGCATATGGCTGGAGGCTACATCAAGTGTAGCATATGGCTGGAGGCTACATCAAGTGTAGCATATGGCTGGAGGCTACATCAAGTGTAGCATATGGCTGGAGGCTACATCAAGTGTAGCATATGGCTGGAGGCTACATCAAGTGTAGCATATGGCTGGAGGTTACATCAAGTGTAGCATATGGCTGGAGGCTACATCAAGTGTAGCATATGGCTGGAGGCTACATCAAGTGTAGCATATGGCTGGAGGTTACATCAAGTGTAGCATATGGCTGGAGGCTACATCAAGTGTAGCATATGGCTGGAGGTTACATCAAGTGTAGCATATGGCTGGAGGCTACATCAAGTGTAGCATATGGCTGGAGGCTACATCAAGTGTAGCATATGGCTGGAGGTTACATCAAGTGTAGCATATGGCTGGAGGTTACATCAAGTGTAGCATATGGCTGGAGGTTACATCAAGTGTAGCATATGGCTGGAGGCTACATCAAGTGTAGCATATGGCTGGAGGTTACATCAAGTGTAGCATATGGCTGGAGGTTACATCAAGTGTAGCATATGGCTGGAGGTTACATCAAGTGTAGCATATGGCTGGAGGTTACATCAAGTGTAGCATATGGCTGGAGGCTACATCAAGTGTAGCATATGGCTGGAGGCTACATCAAGTGTAGCATATGGCTGGAGGTTACATCAAGTGTAGCATATGGCTGGAGGTTACATCAAGTGTAGCATATGGCTGGAGGTTACATCAAGTGTAGCATATGGCTGGAGGTTACATCAAGTGTAGCATATGGCTGGAGGTTACATCAAGTGTAGCATATGGCTGGAGGCTACATCAAGTGTAGCATATGGCTGGAGGCTACATCAAGTGTAGCATATGGCTGGAGGTTACATCAAGTGTAGCATATGGCTGGAGGTTACATCAAGTGTAGCATATGGCTGGAGGTTACATCAAGTGTAGCATATGGCTGGAGGCTACATCAAGTGTAGCATATGGCTGGAGGCTACATCAAGTGTAGCATATGGCTGGAGGTTACATCAAGTGTAGCATATGGCTGGAGGTTACATCAAGTGTAGCATATGGCTGGAGGTTACATCAAGTGTAGCATATGGCTGGAGGCTACATCAAGTGTAGCATATGGCTGGAGGCTACATCAAGTGTAGCATATGGCTGGAGGCTACATCAAGTGTAGCATATGGCTGGAGGCTACATCAAGTGTAGCATATGGCTGGAGGTACATC